>SEMN01001147.1:0-96179 GCA_005408345.1 Macquaria australasica
ATATATATACACATATATATATATATATACATATATATACACATATATATATATATATACATATATATACACATATATATATATATACATATATATACACATATATATATATACATATATATACACATATATATATATACATATATATACATATATATATATATATATATATATATACACACACACACATACATACATATACATACACACACACATATACACTGTTATGACCCGACTCAAAGGCCATAACAAATAAGGAAGCACAGGCAGAGAGGTACTAAAAGAAAGGAATTTTATTTAACAAAGACATCTAATTTAGCCAATATAACAAATCTAACCAAACCAAAACCAGACTAACAGAAAAACATACCCCCCGGGAGCCTTAAGTTTAATGGCCTAATGCCAACAGAACCAAAACTACGACATGGTGCAAGGGGGAAGAACCAAAAAAAAACTGCAACCAGGAAGGGGCGGTTTTATACATCCAGAAGACAGTGGCCAGCTGCCTCCAATTCCTTGACAGCCTCAGCTCCCTCCCACCAGGATCAACACTGAAAGACAAAACACAACACCACAACACACCCTAGCCCTGGCAGAGGCTCTGGGCCGTCACAATACACATATACATACATACATACATATACACACACACACACACTGAACAAAAATATAAACGCAACACTTTTGTTTTTGCTCCAATTTTTCATGAGCTGACCTCAAAGAACTAAAACTTTTTCTATATACACAAAAGACCTATTTCTTTCAAATATTGTTCACAAAATTGTCTAAATTCGTGTTAGTGAGAACTTCTCCTTTGCCGAGATAATCCATCCACCTCACGGGTGTGGCATATCAAGATGCTAATTAGACAGCATGATTATTGCACAGGTGTGCCTTAGGCTGGCCACAATAAAAGGCCACTCTAAAATGTGCAGTTTTACTGTATTGGGGGGGTCTGTGGGGTCAGAAAAGCAGTCAGTATCTGGTGTGACCACCATTTGCCTCACGGAGTGCAACACATCTCCTTCGCATAGAGTTGATCAGGTTGTTGATTGTGGCCTGTGGAATGTTGGTCCACTCCTCTTCAATGGCTGTGCGAAGTTGCTGGATATTGGCAGGAACTGGAACACACTGTCGTATACGCCGATCCAGAGCATCCCAAACATGCTCAATGGGCGACATGTCCGGTGAGTATGCTGGCCATGCAAGAACTGGGATGTTCTCATCTTCCAGGAATTGTGTACAGATCCTTGCAACATGGGACTGTGCATTATCATGCTGCAACATGAGGAGATGGTCGTGGATGAATGGCACAACAATGGGCCTCAGGATCTCGTCACGGTATCTCTGTGCATTCAAAATGCCATCAATAAAATGCACCTGTGTTCGTTGTCCATACCATAACCCCACCGCCACCATAGGCCACTCGATTCACAACGTTGACATCAGCAAACCGCTCACCCACACGACGCCTTCTGCCATCTGCCCTGTACAGTGAAAACCGGGATTCATCCGTGAAGAGAACACCTCTCCAAAGTGCCAGACGCCATCGAATGTGAGCATTTGCCCACTCAAGACGGTTACGACGACGAACTGCAGTCAGGTCGAGACCCCGATGAGGACGACGAGCATGCAGATGAGCTTCCCTGAGACGGTTTCTGACAGTTTGTGCAGAAATTCTTTGATTATGCAAACCGATTGTTGCAGCAGTTGTCCGGGTGGCTGGTCTCAGACGATCTTGGAGGTGAAGATGCTGGATGTGGAGGTCCTAGGCTGGTGTGGTTACACGTGGTCTGCGGTTGTGAGGCCGGTTGGATGTACTGCCAAATTCTCTGAAACGCCTTTGGAGACGGCTTATGGTAGAGAAATGAACATTCAATTCACGGGCAACAGCTGACACACACACACCACCGACTCAGAAACTGCATCCAGCGTTGGCTGGACCGCCGACTCGGGAACAGGAAGTGATGTCGGCAGGTTCGCCAACCGGGTCCATGGAGCAGGAGTCGGCCAGACCACCGACTCAGGAACTGGATCCGACGTGAGCTGGATCGCTGACTCAGGAACTGGAGCAGAAGCTGGCCGGGCCGGCGACTGGAGACAAGGAACAGGAGTCGGCCGGACCGCCAACCGAGGATCAGGAGCAGAAGCAGGGCGGTTTGTAGTGCTGGGCAGCGGAGACTCTGGGGCGCTGGGCGGCTGCCAATGGCGTCGGGAACCCCGATGACCACTTCTCCTGTGGCCACCACGGATCCCTGGGAATATGGCCAGCCGCGTGCCCTCGAAGAGTGAAGGAGACAGGAGGCTAGTGGGCCGGTTGCTAGCAGGCTGTGACTTGAACGCAGAGGAGGCTGGAGTAACTGGCTTGGAAAAAACTGGACGAGAAGTGCTGGTATATAGCTTCCACCTGTTAAAAGCCACTCTAAAGGCAACTTCTCGGTCCCGGTTCCAGAGGATTGCAAGGGCCCTCAGGAGGCCTGGGTACTCAAAAAATACCTCCTTCGAAACACCGAAGTCCTCCCAGGAAAAAGGCAGACTGGGAAGGAGACTGTCTGCTGGGTCCGAGTTTGTTAGTGTCATTCTGTTATGATGAGCCACGTAGGCAGCAGGGAGAGGACCCAAATGCAGACAGGCGAGGAGACTGAAGCAATTCAACGATTTAATAACAAAATAAACTTACAAAATTCAGGTACTGATATGCAGGGAAACACCAGGAACACGACACGAAGCGATCACCAAGAACATCAGCAACATAAACCACATCAATGACACGACAGAGAACAAAGGGAGAGGACCGGTATATATAGGGAAGGAGTTAACGAGGTAAACAGAAACAGGTGAGAACAAGACACAGGTGAACCTAATCAAACTGGAGGGAAAACAAAGACAGGAAATACCAAGGCACACAAGGAAACACGAAAAGGGATTTCAAAATAAAACAGGAAACAAGACCAAAATAGTCCAAACAAGAGTCCTTCGTGGACCATGACAGTGACCTCTTTCAGCAGGATAATGCGCCCTGCCACACTCCAAAAATGGTTCAGGAATGGTTTGAGGAACACGACAACGAGTTCAAGGTGTTGACTTGGCCTCCAAATTCTCCAGATCTCAATCCAATTGAGGATGTGCTGGACAAACAAGTCCGATCCATGGAGGCCCCACCTCGCAACTTACAGGACTTAATAAGATAAGATAAGATAAGATAAGATAAGCCTTTATTGTCCCACAGCGGGGAAATTTTAGCGTTGCAGCAGCCAGCAAAAGTGTCATATATAGAAATACAATAAAAATAAATAGAAAAATAGTCCTATACACAGTATAGACAGAAATAAATAATAGAGTGACTGAGTGCAGTTGTAAGTATGAACAAATAGATAAGATAAAAATATTGCACATATATAATATACATGTATATGAAAAATATTTCACAGCAACATATGAAGTAGATAACATCATGAATACAATATATGTATGAAGATAATGCACAGCAGTAGATGAAGTATAGTAGTGAATAGTCTGCACACTGACAGTCAAGTGTAGATTACCGGGAGTTGTACTGATTATAGAGTCTGACAGCAGCAGGCAGAAAGGACCTACGGTACCTCTCCTTCAGACACCGCGGGTGGAGCAGCCGGTCGCTGAAGGAGCTGCCCAGTGCTGAAAGAGTGACATGTAGGGGGTGGGAAGTGTTCTCCAGTAGTGATGATAGCTTGGCCACCATTCTCCTGCCTCCCACCACCTCCACTGGGTCCAGAGGGCATCCAAGGACAGAGCTGGCCTTCTTAATCAGTCTGTCCAGTCTCTTCCTATCCCTGGAAGAGATGCCACTGGCCCAACAGGTCACCCCATACAAGACAGCTGATGCCACCACAGAGTCATAGAAAGTCCTCAGGAGCGCACCCTGCACTCCAAAAGATCTTAGTCTCCTGAGCAAATAGAGACGGCTCTGGCCCTTTTTAAACAGAGCGTCCGTATTGTCTGACCAGTCCAGTTTGCTGTTCAAGTGAACACCCAGATACTTGTACGATCTCACAATCTCAATGTCCGTTCCCTGGATGTTCACTGGTGTAGGTGGAGGAAGTTTGCGCCTGCGAAGTCCACCACCAGCTCTTTGGTTTTACTCGCGTTGATCTGGAGGCGGTTCTGCTGACACCAACCCACAAAGCCCTGGGTCAGTTCTCTGTACTCCCCATCATCCCCGTTGGTGATGAGGCCGACGATGGCAGAGTCGTCAGAGAACTTCTGCAGGTGACAGTTCGAAGTGTTATGGGTGAAGTCCGCTGTGTAGAAGGTGAACAGGAAAGGCGCCAGAACGGTTCCCTGTGGAGCCCCTGTGCTGCAGAGAAGTGTGTCAGACACACAGTCCTGTAACCTCACATACTGTGGCGGTTTGTGAGGTAGTCCAGGATCCATGCTGCCAGGTGATGGTCCACCCCAGCGTGCTCCAACTTGTCCCCCAGAATCCTGGGCTGGATGGTGTTAAAAGCACTGGAGAAATCAAAAAACATGATCCTCACAGTGTTTCCAGCCTTTTCTAGGTGAGAGAGGGATGTGTGAAGTAGGTAAATGACAGCGTCATCCACCCCAATGCGGGGTTGGTAGGCAAACTGCAGAGGGTCCATACATGGGCTCACCAGCGGACGCAGGTGAACAAGGACCAGTTTCTCCAGGGTCTTCATCAGGTGAGAGGTCAATGCCACTGGCCTATAGCCATTGAGGTCCTTGGGGTGTGGGGTCTTCGGCACAGGAACCAGACACGATGTTTTCCACAGTTTTGGCACCCTCCCCAGCTTCAGACTCAGGTTGAACAGGTGCTCAACAATCCCACACAGCTGGTCCGCACAGGACTTCAGAAGTCTGGAGCTGATGCCGTCTGGGCCCGCCGCCTTCCCCACCCTTATCTTCCTCAGTTCGTTTCTCACCTGGGATGTTGTGAGGAACAGCCTTGAGCTTGTAGGGGGCATGAGGGCTGAATGGGGGGTGTTTGCGGGTGTGAAATGGGGAGATGGGCCCAGCCCAGGCTGTGGTGTGGGTGTATTAAGTGGCTGTAAGCTGAGGGCTGTGGGGAGTGATGAGTGGTGAGATGAGGGAGGGGGAGGGCTGTAGGCAGGGAGGGTAGATGGTAATGATGGTTGCAGAGGAGACGGGGCAGGGGGAGGGGTAGATGCCTGATCGAATCTGTTGAAGAATACGTTCAGGTCATCTGCCCACTTCTGGTCCCCCGCAGGCCGGGGCTTGGAGTCCATATGGCCCGAGATGGTTTTAAGGCCCTTCCAAACTCCTCTGGTGTTATTTTTCTGCAGTTGACTCTCCAACTTCCTCCTGTAGCTGTTTTTCCCCTCCCTGATCCTCCTCCTTAGCTCTCGCTGGACACTCTTTAACTCCTCCTTGTTACCCGATACAAAAGCTCTCTTCTTTTCCTTGAGGAGAGCCTTAATATCAGGAGTAATCCAGGGTTTATTGTTGGCGAAACAACGTACAGTCCTAGTGGGGATGGTGTTTTCCACACAGAAGTTTATGTAATCTGTCAGACAGTCTGTGAGGTTGTCAATATCCTCCCCATGAGCGTCACTAAAAATGTCCCATACAGTAGTATCAAAACAGTCCTTTAAAGCATCCTCTGCTCCGTTAGACCACTTCTTCACTGTGCGTGGGACAGCAGGCAGCCTGCGCACAAGAGGTCTGTAGACAGGCCTGAGATGCACAAGGTTGTGATCAGATCTGCCCAGGGGGGGGAGACTCAATGAGATGTATGCGTCCTTGGTGTTGGCATAACATAAGTCCAGTATTCTGTTGTCTCTGGTATGGCAAGTAACATACTGAGTGAATGTGGGTAGACAGGAGGACGGAGGGGCATGATTAAAATCACCAGAGATGACGAGGAGGGCATCTGGGTGTTGTGTCTGCAGCCTGCTTACTGCTGAGAGCAGGACATCACAGGCTGCCTCAGCGTTAGCAGAGGGGGGGATGTAAGCTACCATCACGATGGCATGCGAGAATTCCCTCGGTAGATAGTTTGGCCTCATGCTAACAGCTAGCAGTTCAATGTTCTTGTCGCAGGTTTGCTCTTTAACAGTGATGTGCCCAGGGTTACACCATCTATCATTAACAAGCACTGCCAGCCCTCCTCCCTTCCTCTTACCGCTCTCCATCGTCCTGTCTGCCCGAAGTAGTTGGAAGCCATTAACTGAAACGTCCGTATCCGGAGTTAGCGCGGTTAGCCAAGTCTCCGTGAATAGCATGATGCTACACTCCCGGTACTCCCTCTGATGCTGGGTCAGCGCCGCCAGCTCGTCCATCTTGTTGGTGATAGATCTTACATTCCCCATGATGATCGATGGGAGGACGGGTGTATAACGTCTTCTCCTGGCGCGGCGCTGAGCCCCCGCTCGGCTTCCCCGTCTCCTCCTCCTCAGCTCGCGGGGCACATCAGGTCTCTCCCCGGGTGGTAGCACCGCTGTGTGGCGGAGAGCTAACAGCTGATCCCTGGTGTAAACAATGGAGTCACCATGGCTGCCGGCGGTAACTATGGACGCCGTCTCTAAGGGCATCAGCGGTCTTGTCTCCACAAACGATAAACAAAATGTCCAAAAAACTCCAAAGATGCCAAAAAATAGCAAAATAACAAGTACTAAAAATACATAGCAAATACATACAGATATATAGCAAAAAAGAACGACTATACTTCACTAGCAAACTAGTAAACTCAAAAAAACTCAAACCGCGAACGGGAGCTGCTGCAACAGGCTGCCACTCACAGCGGCGCCGGAACGAAAAAAAAAAAAAAAAAAAATAGATCTGCTGCTAACGTCTTGGTGCCAGATACCACAGCACACCTTCAGAGGTCTAGTGGAGTCCATACCTCGATGGGTCAGGGCTGTTTTGGCAGCAAAAGTGGGACCTACACAATATTAGGCAGGTGGTCATAATGTTATGGCTGATCGGTATATATGTGTGTATATATATATACAGACACATACATACATACTGTATATATGTATGTATATATATATGTATATACTGTATATACATATATACTTATATATGTATATATAGATACACACATACGTATATACAGTATATACTGTATATGTGTATACACTCACACATACATACACACACACATGTATATACTATATATACTTTACATATACTATATACATATACTGTATACTGTATATATATACTGTATGTGTGTGTATCTATCTATCTATCTATCTATCTGACAGGTGCCATTGTAACGAGATAATCAATGTTCCTCTATTATGACCAGTCAGTGGTCATAATGTTATGGCTTATCGGTGTATACTTGTAGTGGAGTACTTTTAGATTGTTGTATTTGTAGTTTTACTTCAATAAAATATCTTAATACTTAGTATGTCACTTTTTCTTGTCTATTTTCTCCCCAGGAAACCATGAATGTATGTGCCAAAGTAGAATTCATCAACCTTGGATTTCTTTGATAAGCTGCTCATCTCTCCACACCCTCTTCACCCTGAAATCACTCCTGGTAACTGTCACTAGATCACACCAAGCCAAGTGAGTAACCATCAGCTGACCCTGGACTTGCCGGTGGGAGGTTTGTGTTGTCCTTAGTTTCATTTGACCCTCAACAAACTTGGTGTGTGATGCCTCTGCAATGTCTTTCACGTCAGGGCACTCAACCAGGCCTTATGGAAGGTCCTCACTTGGGTCAACCACTTTGCCATCCGGACTGGCTCCAAGGTGTGAAGCATCAACGTGGATGATGAGACCACATGGGAGAACATTAACATCGAAGGTCTCCGCATACCGTTGAAGAACCCGTGGCTCCTTTTTTCATGGCTTTTGTTCATGTTATACATTTTGCACTAGATTGTCATGTATTTTGCAACTGACATGCACTTTTTAAATGAATTTCAAGTTAACTGTTATCAAATTTAAACCTAATTACAACTTTTACTGCAGTAATATTTGAGACTAGACATAGGTACAAACACATAGATCATCTAACTCTTAATAGGTAAGTGCTGAACTAGAAAATAATGTACATGTTAATTAGCATAGTAGGCTACATGTCTTGATAATCAAAAATGAATTGCTTTTCACATTGCCTTAAAATTAGTCAACAAGATGGACAACATCTGCAATTCTGATTTTTGGCAGAGAAAGAAGAGACCGGGAGGAGAAAACACACTGTTCAGAGTTCGTGACTATAGATTGTAGCATAGTAGCACCCTGACCGGAAGTTGCGTTTCGTTGACTTGTGTTCTGTCCATTCACAAATAAGAAGTGTTGTCCTACCCTTTCCGTAATCTGAAATGTTGTTGTGTAATATTGTTGTGTTTTCTGAAATGTCGTGTTTTGTGTAATGTGTTTTGTGAAATGTTGTGTTTTGTGTAATGTTGTGTTTTGTGTAATGTCATTGTGGTTTGTGTAATGTGTTTTGTGTAATGTGTTTTGTGTAATGTCGTTGCTTTGTGTAATGTGTTTTGTGAAATGTCATGTTTTGTGTAATGTTGTTTTCTGAAATGTCGTGCTTTGTGTAATGTGTTTTCTGAAATGTCGTTGTGTTTTGTGTAATGTGTTTTGTGTAATGTCGTGTTTTGTGTAATGTTGTGTTTTGTGTAATGTCGTGTTTTGTGAAATGTTGTGTTTTGTGTAATGTTGTTGTGTTTTCTGAAATGTTGTGTTTTGTGTAATGTTGTGTTTTGTGTACTGTTGTTTTCTGAAATGTCGTCGTGTTTTGTGTAATGTCCCACAATGGAGTAAAAGTGTCCATGGCATGTACACTGCTTTCTGCTAACAATCTCACAATGCAATGTAATTACAGTTATGTGACCGTAGACCTGCCAGCGTAGACACAAAAAATGATGACGATTCAAAAGTGTCTGAAATTTCAATTTACTGCTCACTAAACTACGGCGTGGAAAAGGGTCAGAGAAGGAGTCAGTGGACGGCTGCAGAAATATCAAGGAGGACACTCTAGTCCAACACAAGAGACGGAGACAGAGGTTACCTACTCCACCCATATATACGACCAGTTGCCATCATGTCACATTTTCAAGACATTATGTGTATCAAGCACATCTTCCTCTTAGGATTTATAAAGCCCCAGCAAGCTCCACTGATCAGAATTAGGGCATTCTGTATGTAGCCTGAGAGGCGAAACCCAGGATAATTAGCTGGTTCAAGACCAAGAGTTTTTAGGGTGAACCCTCTTACATGAAGTCATACATGAAGTTTTCTTAGAGGGATGATGATTTTAAACGAGAAGACATAAACCCTGTTGATCTGTTGGTGTTAATTAATTAATTATATTATCTCACACTAAACAGTATATATATATATATATATATATATATATATATATATATGATAAAATACACAATATAAAATACACAACAAAATAAAATAGATACCCTTGAAAAAGAACCAACCCTTAACAAGAAAGACTCAATTAAAACTTTCTGACTGTTAAGAGACTGTTGGAAACAGAAAACATGACATTTAACTATAACATTATGACAGGGTTTTGTCATTTGAACAGTAACATTTATGAATAGTACTTGCATCATAAGTAGACTTGTATTTCACATGGATTGAAACAATGAATTTTTTAAAATTGGAATACGTTTATTAACTACAGGTAAAAAAAAAAAAAAAAAAAAAAGGAGATTGTGTGTGGCATGTGCACACACTCATTGGCATTAGACAAGAAAGCGCAGTAACTGGATTAACCCTAGGATGATCACTGCCCACGGCATCTTCTTTGACCACCAGCCGGACCGAGCGCCACCACGGGCGGTTCGACCACCCCAGGAAGAGATGGAAGAGAGCTAAGCTAACCCAGCTTGGACCTAAGGCTGCTCCACTACCTAGCCTACTCCTGGCTAATGTCCGGTTGCAGGAAAATGGAATGGACAAAATTGGACCCAGCAGCAAGAAATCAGAGACTGTTGTGCGCACATCGGACAGAGACCTGGCTCCATCACAACATCCCTAATCAAGCTATTGCACTCAACAGGCAAACCATGTTCCACGCCGACAGAACGCAAGACTCCGGCAAGATGAGGGGAGGCAGACTCCATGTTTACATCAATGATGCTTGGTGCTCAAATGTAGTCAAAGTTGATGGCCAATGTTTCCTAGATGTCGAGTTGTTTTTTCATATGTTAACATGTCAAACATATTATCAACACTATCTTGTTGCTGCTGTTTACGTTCCCCCAGATGCATTACAGAATTATTTCTTTCTGGGATACGTGTATAGGTAAATATGTAAATAACTGTATATAGTGTTTTAATTAATGTATTATTTTTTTTGTATTCAGTTCTGAATTTAAAAATTTGTCTATATGTTCTATGTGTGTAGCATGAAGGGGCTAAAACTTACATTTCATTGTGCAACCCTGTGTTGTAAAATAAATAAATGACCTGGATTCCAAACACAATTTACATTTAGTTGGTCATGCAATTAAATCTCCTTAATCTTGAATCTAGTGTAACCGCATTAACTCATAATAACTAATTATATGTCAACAATTGAAGTGTGCAAACTGAAAACATTGTGGAGCACAGTTTTTTTTTTACTCGAAAAAGTGCCCTGAGATAACTTTGTTATGATATGGCGCTATATAAATTGAATTGAATAAACTGAATTGAAAATAACACCAGTAACAAAATTACACTTATTCGTATGACTCTTTTGCCCCAGTGCATGCTGGGAGGCTTCCCAACACACCTTCATATGATCAGTATTCAGCCAATAATTTGAATACCGATCACGGTTTCAACTCATGTTTATCTCAAAATAAGAGAATATTGCTATTCAAGATAACTTCCAGGAGCCACAAATCAATCCCCAAGCTGCGTTCAAAGAACCCACTTAGCTGAACAGTATGTTCACCTGGATTAGAGGGCCACATTTGAAGAACAGGGCCGAAGATTAGTTTATCTGTGTGTTCATCAAATGAGTTCTGACAGCTGCACGTTTTGTCCTGATTGTAGCATTAAAGTAAAGTTTAGCAAGAGTGTTAGGATTGATCCTCTTGGGACCATTATTATATATACAAATGTCATGGCAGTCAGGCTTGTAGTTGTCAAGATATCATCATGCTTTGGACTGACATCACTATCTTTACATACTGTGCAGCTTTAAACCCAATTTAAGGTTACTCCATACGAAGGTGTTCAGATATCCTTAATGCACGCACGCACACACACACACACACATACACACACACACACACACAAACACATGCACAAGTCAGCAGGCCATGAGGCATCCAAATCCTAACAGTGCTTAGATCCACAGCATTGCTGAGAGGCAATGTCAGGCTCAGCACATCATCTGCAGCACATCAGCACATTTACCCTCCTGTCTGCACTTGTCCACCTGCCTTTGATCTGCACCAGCATCACCTTATCCCTACTGCTGGCTAGCCTTTCAATAGGTGTCATCTGCCCTTTCATACTAAAACTCAAACCCCATAAAGTTTTGCACACATCAGCAATGGGCAAAAATAAAGACTGACTCAAAATATATGCAAGCATATCATTTCATAATTAAATTCTTCTACACTTTTACCCTAAACTGTATTCTAAAAGAGGTAGCGAAACAGGTTTTCTATGTCAATAGGCTGTACATGAAAGTGATATTAGGACTTAAGTGTAGTTTATATATATATATTTGTACAGTGTGTTTTCTTTTCTTTTCTTTTTTCCACAAAAATACACACATATATACACACACGCACAAAACCTTACTTCTGTCAGTATGACTCAAATCATTTAAAAACACACACACACACACGCACACACAAAGTAAGTCTTCTGTCCTTTAGGGGAGTCTTGATGGAGTCTAAGGTGGAGTAGCTTTCTAAGGGCCTGACCGTAGCCAGAGGCCAGAGCTGTCCACACTCATCTCATTACTCATCACAGACTCCCCCACCTCCACCCCACCCATCTGCATCCAGGGCTGCTGCCATGGCCAGGCGGCCTGCAGCTGACAACACGTTAGGGGAACTTACACCTAAAGTCTGGCACACAAGTTAAACAGAAAAGTAAGTGAGGTGTGGGCAGACTCATAGGTTCAATGGAGATTACAATTCTGATAGGCGATTTAGAGGATTAAGAAAGCTGAACTGAATGATTTTCAGACCAACTGAAAAACCTAAATGGAGAAATAAAGCTAAAAAAAAGCATTTTTCTGTCTGAACTTACCGTACCTGATATTTATTGAACCATAAGTGGGCTGACACCAGGAATTTCATCCAACCTTGAGAGAGAATAAATGTTTTGGATGTGATTTGTCCATAAGTTATTACCAAAAACCGAGCATGAAAGTTTATTGTTGACTTTGTTAAATTACCAAAAATAAACAGTTTCAAACTGTGGTAAAAGGTGTTTACCAGTGTACTACTTTCAGTTAATATAAATCCAGAGTAGAGCAGGTTTCTGTGTTGCCTTATTCTGCTCTTAAAGGAATAGTTCAACATTTTGGGAAATATGCTTATTTGTTTACTTTCTGATATCAGTCTCATGTCTGTGTGCTAAGTACAGAGCTGGAGTCAAAATGTGGTTAGCCTAGCTTAGCTCAAAGACTGAAAGCAGGGGCAAAAACTAGCCTGTATTCAAAGTTCAAAAACACACCTACTAACATCTTTAAAGCTTATTAACACGTTATATCTCATTTGTGTATTGCACAAACAAAAATGTAAAAACAACATTTCATGGTTTTAGGGGAGTTACATGCTGGAACTATTTCTTGATGAACAGTTTATCCATCTGCCCAGTTTTAACTCATATATAGCATATCCACTATAGCACAATCCTTTCTATTGTGTTTTTAAATGTTGTTCTAATGCACTTTGAATTTCCTCTGTTTGAAAAGTACTCTACAAATAAACTTGCCTTACCTTAAAGTTTGTTTTAAGGCTTTTAACTTTGTGTTGACATTGCTGCCTCATTCTCCTGTGGCCCTATACTCCTGTGGCCCTATACCCTATGCTTCCAAATACATACCGTGATGTCACATGAAGTATGCAATGAAGCAAAATTCTATACCTATGAGTTCAGTGTCTCTCCACTGAAATATTCCTTCACAATTTCTCATCCAACTTTCTTCCAACCTGAGGAGTCATTGTAGTTGGATAAAACATTAATTCTGACAGACTGAGGTCATACAAATCACATATGTATCATTGCAGGCAGTGACTAATTGTGTTCTTTAATATCACGTCACTGGATTACATACCCATTAATTACCTGGCTTTTGTTTTTTAACTCAAAAAAAGTAATTTGCACTAATAGTTTGCTTTTATCATACTGTACCTTTGACACAATCAGCATCTCAGTATAAAGTAAAATGCCACATAGCAGCCCTCTGATAAGCTCTATGCCCAGTGGCACTGCTCCACTAAGATCTGAAATATAATTTCAGCTACAGCACTGGCCCAGGGGATGGCAAGGCTGTTCACAATGGTTTTATCATGTGTGAATAATCTACCTCTCTACCTCTGGGCTGTCTGCAAGCCTATGTCAGCAGGAAGGGACTCAGCACTGCACCCGTAAACAAATGCAAACACACTATTATCGAACAATGTAATCTGATGGGAACAAAAGGGAATATATGAAATATATTACAGCAGATTTTATCAATTTAAAGGACTATATCAGAGTGTTAGCAAAGTTTTTGCTATTTAACTACCAATGATCTATACATTATTACTGTGTGATTTCAAATGAATGCTTTACACCCAAACATTCCATGAACACAAAATCAGAAGTCATGATCATCAGGATATAAAGACATGGCGTGACTTCATGGCAGAGATGCCATTGTTTGCCTGTAACCAAAAGTTAGGTACAATAATAATAATAATAATAATACATTTTATTTATCAAGCGCTTTTACAAGTGCTCAAAGACGCTGTACAAGATAAAATAGATGTCAATATAAAATCAAGCTCTAAAAACGACATTAAGCACTAAAACACAATAAAACAGCATTAGACACATTAAACACTGACATAATAAAACAACATTAAACACTAAGACACAACATATAATCAGGCTCTAGACACAACATGATCACACATTAAAAGCCAGTTTAAAAGGGTGAGTTTTTAACAGGGATTTGAAGGTGGGGAGATCAGTGCAGTCTCTGATGGGTTTGGGGAGTGAGTTCCAGAGGGGGGGGGGGGCAGCGACGGAAAAGACTCTGTCACCCCAGGTTCGGTGCTTGGTCCGCGCAGGCAAGGAGAGGAGGTTGGCTTCAGATGAGCGAGGCTGCGGGAAGGGGTGTGGTGGTGGAGCAGGTCTGTGAGATAGGAGGGGGCCTGGTTATTAAGAGCTTTGTGTGTGAGGAGGAGGATTTTGAATTGAATGCGGTGTGTGATAGGAAGCCAGTGTAGGTTTTGAAGGACAGGGGTAATGTGGTCTCGGGAGTGGGTGTGGGTGAGCAGGCGGGCAGCGGAGTTCTGGATATATTGAAGTTTATTGAGGACTTTGGATGATGAGCCGTAGAGGATGCTGTTACAGTAGTCTAGTCTGGATGTGACAAATGCGTGGGTGAGGGTTTTGGCAGCAGAGAAGCAGAGTGAGGGGCGGAGACGGGCAATGTTCTTAAGGTGAAAGAAGGCGGTCCTGGTGATGTGGTTTATGTGATGATCAAATTTTAGCTGGCTGTCGAACATTACTCCAAGGTTGCGGAAGTGTGGGGAGGGATACAGTGTGCTGTTGCCAAAAGTGAGGCTGAAGTTGTGGGTGGTTTTGGTGCGGGATGTGGAGCCAATGATGAGTATATCCGATTTATGGCTGTTCAGTTGGAGATAGTTTGTTTGCATCCATGATTTAATTTCAGTGAGACAGTTGGTGAGTGTAGAGTGAGTCGTGGTGGTGATGGCTTTTGTGGAAATGTATAGTTGGATGTCGTCAGCATAGCAGTGGAACTGGAGGCCGTGACGACGGATGATTTTGCCAAGGGGGAGCATGTAGAGGATGAAGAGGAGGGGACCAAGCTCCGAACCCTGGGGGATGCCTTGGGACAGAGGAGCAGTGGAGGAAGTGCAGTTATTGATGTGGATGAACTGGTGTCTGTTGGTGAGGTAGGATTTGAGCCAGGAGAGTGCAGTGTCTGTGATGTTGAGAAATTATTCCAGACGGGAGAGCAACATGAGTGTGGAGATGGCAGGGAGACAGTCCTTGATAAGTTTGGATGGTATAGGGTCCAGAGTGTGGTATCGCGGCAGATTTGTTAAGATGTCATGTTTGTTTCAGGTTAAGTTGAACTCACTCATGTATAGTCTTGTCGGGCACTTCCTGTTTTATTGTGTAGTTCCCTTTTCCCTCAGGTGTCGGTACCTTGACTTCCTCCCTTTGTGTGGTTTCCCGCCGTGTGGATTGTCTGCCCCGCCCCTGATTGTGTTCACCTGTGCTCTCTCACCTTTTGTGTATATATAGTCCTCGTCTTCCCTTGTCCTGTGCCAGTTCGTCTTGTTCAGTCTCTAAGTCTGTCCAGCCCAAGCGAGCCAGCCCCTGCCTCAGGTCTTGTCAGGTTTCTTGGTTATTTTGGTACTTTGAGTTTTTCCCGTTTCAGAGAGTGTTTTTGCGTTAGGTTTTGTTTGTTTGCTTCCCTTCTCAAGAGCGTTTTTTGTTGTACTTTGTATTTCCCTCTTTCGAGAGCGTTTTTTGTTGTACCTTTTCTTATCCGCCGTGTGAGCGTTTTTGTTATTCCTTTCCTCAGTAAAGAGTCTATAGACTGAGACCCGTTTTGTGAGTTGAGTCGTGCTTTTGAGTCCAGCCTCCTGAGTCACGTTTCGTAACACAGAGTGCAGGTGGAGTTGTTCATTCCGGCCATGAGGGTGGACAGTTGTATTGGGGTCACAGGGGAGAACTGAGATATAGACTGAGAGGTGAAGGGGGGGGAGTCAGGCGGGGAGGTGGGAGGTGCATTGGAGGTGGTCAGGTTGCTGTAAATGGTGTCGATTTGTGTTTGGAAAAATGAGAGGAAGGAGTAACACTGTGTGGCTGTGAAGGATGAGGAGGTGTTGTCACAGGGTTTGAGGAGGGTGCTGATGGTGGAGAAAAGAGTCTTGGGGTTGCTGGAACCAGAGTTTATGAGTTGTGAGTAGTAGGTGGAACGAGCTGTTTTGAGGGCTTCATTGTATTGTTGGAGATGGTCTTTGTAGGCTTGGAGATGAACTGTTAATGTAGTTTTCTTGTATAGTCGTTCCAATTGCCGTCTTTGTGATTTCATTTGGCGGAGTTCAGGGGTGTACCAGGGAGCTGAGTGTGTGAATGAGACTTTTTTGGCTTTTATGGGAGCCAGTTGGTTGAGACAGGAGGAGAGAGTGTCGTTGTAGTAGTCCACTATTGCAGATAGGTTATTGGACGGCGGTGGAGGGGAGGCAGACATCTTGCAGGTGATGGAGGCTGAGAGAGCTGAGGGAGAGATGGATTTGAGGTTTCTGAAAATTATGGTGCGTTTGTGCTTTGGGGTGGGGATGGGGATATCAAAGTCTATTGCGATGGCCAAATGGTCAGAGATGTGAGGATTGAGACTGGATAGATGAGGAATGGTAAGACCGGTGGAGTCCAGGGTGTGGCCACGGTTGTGAGTGGGGAAGTTGATGTGTTGAGAGAAGGTGAAGCAGTGTAGCATTTCCAGAAATTCTGTGGCATATTTACAGGTTGGATCGTTGATATGAATATTAAAATCTCCTAGGAGGAGTACAGATGGTGATATGGCACAGAGCTGGGTCAGAGAGATCGCAGAGGAAGGAGGGGTTTGGTTTGGGAGGGCGGTAGATGATAGCTACCACCAGGGAAGTGGGACCAGAGAGTTTGAAAACCAGGTGTTCGAAAGAGGGAACAGTAGGGATGGAGATGGTGGTTGTTTTAATGTCCGCTCTATAGATAGCAGCAATGCCACCTCCCCGGCCTTCTGGACGGGGTTTGTCGATGTAAATGAATCCTGATGGAGTGACTTGGTTTAATGAGAAGTAGTCAAGAGGTTTTTGCCACGTTTCAGTGAGACAGAAGAAATCCAGGTTATTATCCGTTATGAATTCGTTCAGAATGTGGCATTTATTGTTTATGGAGCACGTGTTAAGTAGGGCCAGTTTGAGAGGGCGTTGCATTGTGATTGGCTGTGTGGACCGGGGAAGTGGACGGAGATTAGCCAGATTCACGTGTTGTTTGTTGTGATGACGTAGTGCAGAAGTGCGATGGGACCAAATGGACGGGATGGAGTGTGGAGACGTGGAATGGAAGAGAAACTTACGGCCAGTGCCCCTGTGTGGGGGACGGTGTTTGCGGAGTGAACCAGTCTCTGTGAGGATGTCCATACAGTCCGGAGGCAGGTGGTTATTGAGGGAGTGGAGGTCTGACCTGGAGTGTAGCGGCGGCATGATCCGGTGGAGGGGCGCTAGCACGGAGCTAGCTTTAGCCTCTCATGCCGAAGCAGCCTCTCTGGCTGAGAGACGGTGGCTGGCAGCTCCTCTCGTCCTGGCAGCTCTGCAGGGTTTCTCCAGCCAGCACAGAGGAGCTTCAGCCAGCAGCAACACAACAAACACTTCAACATAGTTTCTCTGCAGAGTGGAGGCTTCATCTGCATCCAGAAGCCAGAGATCAGCAGCTCGTTCATCCAACACCTGTACAAGTGTGACTGCCACATCAGAGCCACTGATCCATGTGTTCACTGGTCAAGCAACTGCAGTATAAATACACAGGAGTTAATGCTGGACTGCAGGACAGTGAATTCAACATCTTGCTGCATTGAATGGATTTCTAAAACAACAAATCCCATAAGGAGTCCAAAACCAACAATGAATGTACCCTACTAACAAGTATTGTGTGTATCCAAAGCCTGATTCCTAATGACTCAGTCCCACATAAACCGACCTGATGCCAGAAATACTCACTAGAGCAGCAAATGTGGATTAATCCCCCATTGAAAATGTACCATTTCCTCCTGCAATATTTGCTAAAAACTACAGTAGCCAGCAGTTTTGATATTACTGAAACTTAAGTGTTAAGTGTTTTTAAAGATTAACGGTCTTCAGTAGGAACCAATGGGCTTGGAGCTGAGAGCCACAGACAGGGTAGGGAGGTCAGAAAATATTGAAAGAGGGACTAACACATTTTTAATTTTTAAATTTTTAATTAAAATATTTTGGCAGGAATTTGACCATTTGAGAGGGGAATGATAATACTCTGAGCACATACTGTACAAATATTATACAATACCGTATGTATATTAACCACTTATACTTACACTTGAATTAATTATACTGAGGGTCAAAACTATGGAATTCTCTGCCTCTTCATTTTCTGAATTTGTTGTCAATGCAGTTTGAAAGAGCCCTGAAATCACTTCTTCTAACCAATATTTTCCATATAGACTGCCTATATAAGCTGTGTGTATCATAACTATGACTACTTCATCATATTTGAGTAACAGATGGGTATCTATGGAATGCATTAAGTACTATACAAAACTATATGTTTGGGGTTTTTTTGTTTTTGTTTTTTTACTGTCTAAAATAATTGATACATTGTGTATTCTTCATTGTTTTAATTATTTCCTGTAATATGCTGCCTTATAAAATAAAATGCCACTTCTCAAGCCCCTGGAGGGTTATTAGGCAATTCTCCTTCACATTCCCTTACAAATGAAATGTATCTTTTTATATTTTTTATATGTGTAAATAAAGAAACGAAACGAAACAAAATGTTTATTGAATGAGAATTGGACAGAAAATGTAATCCTGTGTGGTATATCAACAATGCTGATGCTACAGAGTGGAAGCTTTGATGAAAAGATAAAGCAAGTGGGGTTTCTTGAAATTGGTTTCTCTATCAGCTTCTTCGTGCTATTTAGGCATGAACAATTAGTTGATACAGTTGCTTAGCAACAGTAATAATATTTTTTTCCCACAGGAAGTTTAGCTCTCAATAGTTAATTTGATTTCTTCTAATGTGTTTCTTGGTAGCCATTACAAGAACGGTAAGAGGTCACATTAAGATTTAAACAAAGTAAGTTTTGGTGTGTTTGCTTGATTGACAGGTGTCCCCCCTATGACAGTCTACTGTTCAATTCAATTCAGTTTTATTTATATAGCACCATATCATAACAAAGTAATCTCAGGGCACTTTTTCGTATAGAGCAGGTCTAGACCGACTCTTTATATTTACAGAGACCCAACAGCTCCCACCGTGAGAAAGCACTAGGCGACAGTGGCAAGGAAAAACTCCCTTTTAACAGGTAGAAACCTTGAGCAGAACCAGGCTCTGGGTGGGCGGTCATCTGCCTCGACCAGTTGGGTTGAAGGGGGAGTGGGGGAGCAGGAGAGAAAGAGCAGGAGATCATACAGCAGCACAGTACAGTTCCACATAGAGATGTAAAGTAATAGTTGTGGTAATAGCATTGATGTTAATATTAATAGAAATAATACTAATAACAGTAATAGCAGCAGCGGGTGTAGAGCAGGAACACGGGGGCAGCAGGTGGCCTTCAACCATAGATCCAGACTCTACAGCTCTGGAGGCAGAAACACCTGCAGAAAGCAACAGAAGGAGAGAGGAGAGAGAGGAGGAAAGCACACAAATGGAGCGACGCCTGCGAGCTAGTTCAGGCAGTCAACTCGAGCTGCATTGCTACACATGTGACATACCTCATTCTCCACAACCATCTGCCGAACACACCCTCACAATATGGCGGTCTATTTAATCTGCAAAAATTTCCCATCTCTCCCTCTGCCTGTCAAGGCCACTGCTGCCCTGCATCAGTATTGCCGCTTGTTCTTTGAGCTTTCTTGTAGACCTGTATCTGTCCTTGCTCATGCGATCGTCATCCTACCTTCTGGTTCTGTTGGTCACTATGTCTCTCGCCATCTCCAGCTCGGAGAGTGAGTCTCGGTCCTCAGGGGCAAAAACTGGCTTCATTCCCGAAACCCAGGTTCATTCTGCTGAGGTTCGCTCCGAGAATGAGTCTGACACCCCTCGTCCGCGCCGTAGCTCCCGCACCACCTGTAAACGACTTGCCGGATGGCCTGAACACCGCATGCTGGAAGAGCTATATGCCTGCAACATTTCAGCTCCATCCAGCCTTAACCATGAAGAGCTCTTTAATTACCTGCAGATGCAAGAAAGCTCCGCCGATGCCCAAGAGTTTAATTTCAGTGCCGGTAATTCAAACAGCGCTCCATCTAAAGGTAAAAAGCTCCAGCAAAAAGGCGTGCAGCTTCTCAAACTGCTTCTCCCAGACCTGCAGTAAATCCCTCCAAGAGGTCGAAGCAATCCGAACCTGGGCCCTCCGCTAAAGCATCCATCCTGTCTTCTCTTCTTGAAGTGAAATAAAGCACTTAATGTCATGAATACCAGAATTAATTCCCTGGAAAACAATGCGATTTCCTCTGCCTATAATAATGTAAACATCCTGGGCCCATCCTGTTCAACCTCCCAGATGGCTCAAGCTGCCCCGCTTCCTGTTGACGTCATACCCCATAGGACCCTGGGAACTGCAGTCCCAGCTCCAACCATGGGCTCTCGGTTCCTGCCCCTGCAGCAGCAATTCCCGATTCCCTCAGGAATTAAATTCTAACGGGTATTTTGTCATTCTGCAGAAAGTAATTAGACTAAGGGAGAAATGTTTATCCGCAAATGGCTGTTCCTAATGATTTGGGAATTATGTATCTATATTGAAATAAATAAATATAATAATAATTAAAAGGGAAAAAAAATAATAATAATAAATAAAATTAAAAATAATAATAATTATAATAATAATAATAATAATAATAATAATAATAATAATAATACACATTTTGCTCTCATTTCAACAGGCCATGACATAAATCTGGTGAAGATTCTGTTATGTGGTTCTGAATCTGCTGACAAAAGATTTGTGGATTGTGGGGATTTTTATGTAGTTCTTAAGATAGCGATCCCAGATTGTCAAAAACTCTGGCAGAATTCAACATCTTCTTCGGTGTCTTTAGAGGCACCATATGTGAAGTTTATCCACAACGCAGGGAAGGGCTTGACACCTACTTGGCTATAATCTCAGATCTTGCTCTCTCCTACAGTGGCTCTCTCTTTTATGAATATCATAAATCCTTCTCCCACACGTCCTCCCTCTGTCCAAGGACTGCTCTGCAGGAACTGTCCAGCAAGAGGCGCTCTTCGTCATTAAATGGCGTTCAAAGTTTGACTTCTCTGTTAAACTGACATTTGGTTGCCGTAGTAGCCCTCGAATTTTGACACCTTGTCAGAAGCATTATGCTGGATTCTTTACAACACCTGCAAACTCCCTTTTGTCTTTCATCTTTTGGATGACTTCTTAGTAGTTGACTTTCCCTCATCTCCACCAGCTCGCAGCATCTCCACAGTCAAAAGCCTTTTCCAGGAGGCTAGGTGTACCCCTTTCGGAAGAGAAAACTGTAGGGCCTTCCTTGCTTATGTAAGCATCACTTCCACAAGATAAGCTGTCTCGCATCAGAGAAGCTATCAAATACTGGTCTGCTGCTACCATTCTCTCTAAAAGAGATCTTTTATCTCTATTAGGCCACCTTAACTTCGCTATGCGTATCATCCCTCATGGTCGTTCTTTCGTATCTCACTTGCTTGTATTGGCTAATTCTGTTAAAAATCTAAAAGACACTGTGGTCTTAGACGAAGGCTGTCACTCAGATCTGTGGTTCTGGGCCTCCCTATGTGACGAATGGAACGGTATTTCTTTCTTTTATAATCACTATGTCGAGTCTTCAGATTCCCTCCAGTTTTACTGATGCAGCCCCTTCTGTCGGTTTTGGGGGATTTCACAATAATGAATGATTTGCAGATGTCTGGCCAACTGAAATTCAATCCCTTAGCGATTCCGAGTCCACCGCTATTCATGAGCTGTACCCAATCGTTGTTACTTGCTCGCTCTGGGGCAGCAGATGGACCAGGAAACAAATTATGGTGTTTCGTGACAACGCGGCTACAGTAGAAATAATAAGGGCCCCTCAAAAATACCAATTATAAACAGTCTCATGCGAGGTTTAACTTGGTCATGCGTTCTAAACAACTTCACCTTGCGAGCTACTTTCATTCCTGGTTTTCCTCAAAGCTGCGTGATCTCTGCCTGAGCTGCGACCTACCCCCTGAATGCTATTCTCCTCACTCCCTAAGAATCTGTGCGGCTACAACTGCAGCTCTCCACGTGCCTACCTCGACATTAAAATCCCTGGGCCGCTGGTCATCCTCTGCCTACCAACGCTACGTTAGGCTCTTGTCCGTGCAAAAGCTCATGAGCTCCTGCACCCCGTACTGCATTAATAAATACTTGTAACTGCTTGCTGCCTAATTCTATTGTTGCATTTCAGGTGGTTTGCTGGGTATTCATCCATCTTAGCATATCCGTTTTGTGCTTGCAGGAGGTCCGTATTCACTAGATAGAATATTCCCCTCATGGCATGTGGTGCTTATGGGGAATGGCCACACGGCAGCTGGTGCCCAGGCCCACACATAACAGGTTCACGAGATAGTATATTCCTCTAGTGGCCGAGGTGCTCATGAGGAATGGCCACACGGCGGCTGGTGCCTAGGCCCTCACATAGCAGCTTCACTAGATAGTATATTCCCCCGTGGCCAATGTGCTCACAGGGAATGGCCACACGGCGGCTGGTGCCTAGGCCCTCACATAGAAGATCCTCACATCAGCAGCGTCAGGCTCCGAATCTGGGCAGTTTTGGGGGGTTTAAGATATTTGCTCATCACTCCCCAATATCTCACGTAAACACATTGGCTGGGAGTGATGAGGTTGGAGCCAAACTCTAACTACGTTCTGCTGCATAATAATCATTTCAACGTGAGTTGTCTGACTGAAATGGAGCGACGCCTGCAAGCTAGTTCAGGCAGTAATCTCGAGCTGCATTGCTACACATGTGACATACCTCACTCTCCACAACCATCTACTGAACACACCCTCACAATTTGGCAGTCTATTTAAACTGCAAAAAATTCCCATCTCTCCCTCTGCCTGTCAAGGCCACTGCTGCCCTGCATCAGTATTGCCGCTTGTTCTTTGAGCCCCACCACCACCCCAGCATCCACCTGCAGGCTCCGGCTAGGGGGGTTTAAGATATTTGAGTCTGACTGAACTACAGGAAGAAGTTGAGTAACAAGCATTGATGGGATAAGAGTGCGTACAGATGGAGAGGAGGAGAGAGGAGCGCAGTGCATCATGGGAAGTCTCCCGGCAGTCTAGGCCTATAGCAGCATAACTAAGGGGTGGCTCAGGGGTCATCTGAGTCAGCCCTACTATAAGCTTTATCAAAGAGGAAAGTCTTAAGCCTACTCTTAAATGTGAGGAGGGTGTCTGCCTCCCGTACACAAACTGGGAGCTGGTTCCACAGAAGAGGATCTGATAGCTGAAGGCTCTGGCTCCCATTCTACTTTTAGAGACTCTAAGCTGCGATTCTAACTCACTGAGCCTCGCCTCCGACACAGTGAATAAACTACATTTGTTACACGTACCATTATCGCTAAAGGAGGCAGAGGAGTAACTAAACATTTGACACACCGAGCAAGAGAAAGCAGGAGAGGGAGAGGGAGACGCCATCGCTAACTGAGCTTCAAGCTAAACTACAGTAGCAAGCAACTAACTAGCGTATAAACAACTGTGGGATTAGCGGAAAGTCGCTAACAGGAGAGAGCTATGAGTGCTTAAACAGAACTAGTGTACACTCAAATGTATAGCGGGTAATTAAACGCTATAGTAAAGAAAATATCCAAATTAATTGGGTTTAGCTAGAGCAGTAAAATTTGCTACTGGTAACACAGAAGCACCGGCAACCGGAAATGAGACAATATGTTCACCGTAGAACGTCAGCCGTCATCCAACCAAAGTCCAGGTTGCTGCTTCTCATCCTACGTCACCTTCATCCAGTTTTCCACTCTCCTTCATCCAAATTCAGATTTGTATGCTTCCAGTAACTGACAATGATGATGATGAGTGGTAAAGCTAAATTCCAGGTTCAAAACATCCCTTCAGAAAAATGTCGTGTTTACACCTGGCATTAACATGCGTCTTGAGTGATCCGATCACAAGCGGACAGCTCTAAGTACGTCAGTTGTAGAGTGTCATGATCCCCTAAGGTTGGACACTGTGTGTGTTTGGTCTTGTTTCTGGTTTTATTTTGTATTCCCAGGTCTTGTCTCTTGCGTGTTGTTTATTTCCTGTTTAATTTTGAAATCCCGGTTCTTGTTTTCTTGTGTGTCATTTTCTTCCTGTCATTGTTCTTTGCCCGCCTCTTTTGATTACGTGCACCTGTGTCTTGTTACGCACCTGTTTCTGTTTCCCTCGTTGGCCACTCTTCTTTATATACCGGTCCCTTTACTTTGTTCTTTGTTTGTTCATTGTTGTTAGTTAGTTGTTAGTTCACTCCCTGTGTCTTGGGTTTTCAGCCTACCTGTTTCCAGTCTCTCATTCACCGTTTCTCTGTTCCTGGTCTCCCTGTGTGTCGTTCCCAGGTTTCCTGAGTTTCTTCTTGTAAGTTTATTTTGTATTTAATAAATCATTGAACTGCTTCAGCCTCCCTGCTGCCTAGATGGCAAGCCATAACAGTGAGAGCATTAGAATGTGTCTCTACATGCGTCTCGAGTGATCTCACTTCCCCGCTCTTTATGCAAATAAACGCATACATAATTTCCATTTGTAAAGACCAAATGCGTT
This sequence comes from Macquaria australasica, assembly GCA_005408345.1. Lineage (NCBI taxonomy): Eukaryota > Metazoa > Chordata > Actinopteri > Centrarchiformes > Percichthyidae > Macquaria > Macquaria australasica. The sequence goes on from SEMN01001147.1 coordinate 24,704, forward strand.
GTTTTTAACCGATGGGAGGCAGCAATGCACTTCCTGTGCCTAGTCTGCTGGAAATTAAAAGTATAAATGAAATAAAATGATTTTATTGTGGTGGCTTCTTCTTATTGTTTCGCATTTTAATGACACTGCTGGCGTGCAAAGAGTAAGTACTCATGCTTACACAGAGTACGTCAATTGAGTAGGTGGATACATTCACGTACACATTGCTAAAAGAATGTGGCCATATGTATGGTTTTATTTATATACACCAGACCACCTCCGAATGTGGTCTGAGCAATCAGATCTCAGTATGTCCTCAATGCGTCGTGCATTCACACCTGTGCTTAGAGCTGTCCACTTGTGATCGGATCACCCAAGAAGCATGTTAAACAGGGCCATAGTGATGTCAGAGACATTACACAGAACCCCCACCCCACCCCCGTTCTCCAACGAGGAGACAGAGACAACAAGAAAGAGTACAGAGGATTCATGTAGTGCACCAACAATCACTTGAAGCGCAATATCAGTAAGACTAAAGAGTTGGTGGTGGCCTACCAGAATAACCGGGGACCCCCTGTTCTGGTCATCATCCAGGAAAAGGAGAGGGTGGACTCATACAAGTACCTTGGAGTCCAAACCAATAAAAAACTGGACTGGACACACAACAATGACACTCTCCTCAGGAAGGGACAGAGGAGACTGTTCTTTGTGAGGAAACTCAGATCCCTCAGTGGGTGCAACAGGCTACTGAAGACCTTCTATCTGTAGTAGCCAGTGCAGCGTTCTTTGCTGTGGTGTGCTCAAGAGGTGGCATCAAGGCTGGCCAGGCCTATTTTATTATATTTATTATAATATGCTATATTATATTTTATATATTTTTTTTTATTTCATTCATTTTGTTTGTGTCACAATTTCAACCTGATTCTTGTTATTTTCCTCTCCTAGTCTTTTAATTTACCTGCAAACTAACTCTCCTGTCATTTCAGACCCTGCCACTCCCTCCTGACCTGCAATAACCCCCATCCCCATCACCTGACAGCCCCACCCATCTGCTCACCTTTTCTTTGTTTTGGATTCCTGACTGTTTTTTGACATTGAGTAAAGACAAACTTTTATATTTATCTGCTTGGTCTCTGAGTCGTGCTTTTGGGTCCAAACCTGCATTTACTGAATCATTACAGTACGTTCTGACCAGTATGGACCCAGCCAACTCCAACTGAGAAAGAAAGGAGTTGGCTGACAGGCCAATGACATCCAATGCCATGAACAACAGCTTTCCTCCATTGTGGGGGGCCTACAGGATGTCTCCACCCACCATGAATGCATCCTGGAATCCAGTAGCAGGTCCAACAGCTCACCGGCTAAGCCCAGCTGCCAGTCAAGGTTCCGCTCCCCTGCACTCTGACTCAACATGGCTCCGCCTCTGATCCTCTGCTCTCGCCACTGGAGCCCTACTCCTGAGATCCAGACAGCTGTTGGCCATTCCCCACCCAATGCTCCCTAATCTTTGAGCTCCAGCCCTCTTCCTTTCTGAACCTACCACAGGGATGAAGATGGGTGGCACAAGTAAGTGGAATGCTCCTTCATTGTATGATGCACATTATAACAGACTTTCTGATGCCCACTGCCCACTGCCCTTGCTCATCCTCTTCACTTCTGTATTTGTTTCCCTGTTCACTGCCCTCCGAGCCCATGCAGTTGGGCAGCACTCAACTCACTCCCAAAGGCACCACCTGAAGGGGAATCTGTGCCTGTACTGAGGCCAGTCTGGCCATTTCATCTCATCCTGTTCTGTAAAACACAAAGCTCACCAGTAATAGGGAGGGTGCTAGTGAGCCAAAACCAAAACCCTGGAAATACCCTCAGATGTGCTCCTCCTCCCCCTCCAAGGGATTCTCCCCATCTGAGTTTCCAGATTTCTCAGGGGTTTCGCCTGATTACCTAGACTTAAAGGAGGTCTTCAGCAAAGCCCAAGCTACATCCCTGCTTTGCCCCTATGACTGTGCTGTCAATCTACTCCCAGGAACCTCCCCACCCAAGGGTTGTCTGTTCTCCCTGTCTGCTCCAGAGACCCAGGTCATGGAGAAATATATCAACGACTCCTTTGCAGCAGGAATAATCCATCCTTCCTCGTCCCCCACTGGGGCAGGTTTCTTCTTTGTGGACAAGAAGGACAAGTCTCTCCACCCCTGCATCAACTTTTGGGGCCTCAATGACATCACCATCAAGAAGAGATGCCCTCTTCCACTCATCTCTGCATTTGAGCTCCTGCAGGCAAGCTTGACCTCAGAAACGTCAATCATGTTGTTTGCATTAGGGAGGGGCACAAGTGGGAAACAGCCTTCAACACTTGCAGTGGTCATTATGAGTATCTGGTCATGCAATTCAAACTAACCAGTACTCCTGCTGTCTTCCAGGCCCTGATAAACAATGTTCTCTGGGATATGTTGAATACGTTTGTTTTTGTCTATCTGGATGCTAATTTAATCTTTTGCAAGTCTGAGCAGGAGCACATGCACCATGTCAGGAGTATCATTCAGTGACTGCTGAAGAACCAACTCTTTGTCAAAGCAGAGTGTGAATTCCATGTCCTCACAGTATCATTCTTGGGCTTCATCAATTCCTTTGACAGCATCCAGATGGACCCTGCCAAGATTAAGGTAGACTCTGGTCACTGGTCACCTCCTGGGTTTGCCAATTTCTACAGGCACTTCGTCCATAACTACAGCTTGGTGGCTGTGACCTGGGAAATTGATCACTATGTAAAACAATCCCACTGTGAACATACTGCTCCTTGTGGTTGTCCTGCTAATAGTCTGTATGTCAGCTCACCTTTACTCCCAGGTCCTCCAATGGCGACACTCCTCCTGCCTGGCCTGCCATCCTGCGGTGGTATGCACCCTGGCTCTCCTGCACTAATAATACTGGTGGCTGTTGATGGAGCCAGACACCCAGGAGTTTGTGGCCGCCTGCTCCACCTGCTCCCAACACAAGAACTCCTGGCAGACACCCGCCTCGCTTCTCCATCCTGTTCCCATTCCTTGTCGCCCCTGTTGAGCAGCACTGTTGAGGTTTGGTTCGCCTGCGAAATGTCACTGAAATAGATACAAAACAGCTGTTTCTGAAACCAAAGCAGCTCTGTTCTCTGTAACACTCACTTTCACATGATTAACTGAAACTAAACTGTAAGCTGTGTTGTTTTATTAGAGTGCAATTGGGTGTTTTTAACAGCTGTCACTACAGGAGCAAACATCAGACACCTATTATTCCAAAATGCCTGGACTAGTCCCAATCTCGATCTTTATATTGGTTTTTGATCATAGTGATATGATGTCTGCACAGAATCTGGTTATTTAAATTTGTATACATGATTCATATGCAGCGGTGTGAGCAAATGAACCACAGGGTCGCAAAATAAGGGGCAGCCTCATTTCACCCTATAGATTTAGCAATGAAATGCATCCACTGGACAACAGCATGACATACTTATAAGTAGACTGGGCTTCTGAAATCAATCACAAAACAATTTCTCCTTGATGCCCCTCCTGCTAGTTGCCCACTAGGCAAGAAAACATCCCTTCAGAAAACCAAGGTGATGTCACAAACACTACATCCGTAACTACATCAGTCAGACACAATGATAATGTGGAATGTATTGTTTCTTCACAGAGTGGCAATTTAAATTTCTTTCTTGTAAATCCTCCTGGTGAAAATGCAACCATACAAGTTATTGTGGCTCTTTTTTCCTCCTATTTCATGTGAGGATGAACACTAATGAGAGTTTTGCTGCAGAGACAGTTTGATCTCTTCCTGATAGATATTCATCTCATCAACTAATCCACTATGCTGAAAGTGAAACCAAGTGACAAAGTAAAATGAAATGAAGCTCTGGTGCACATTATGTCTGACAACACTTTGTCTTCATCTCACAGAACTTTGCCTCCCTAGACAAAAGGCCATTAAGGTGAAAAACAAACACATACAAACACAGCCTATACAGTATACTGTAAACTCCAAAATCAAATATGCAGATGAGCATTGTGTAAAAAGAGGCAGTATCCTGGATCTTTGCCTACATAATGTAATACTCAGACACTACTAACAAGGTTAACAGTAATTAACAATGTTAATGATTTAGTAACATCCAGGGTGTTACTGAAAATACTCATGATGGCATTAATCAAATCAATAAAAATGTAGCCATTTAGTCCTATTTATTGTAGAGGGTAGTGGGAAAGTCTTTATTCTGGGGGAGGACAAGATTAATACATGACAGAAAAATGTTAATGCCATGGCCATTCTGTATTCACACATAAGAGAACTCAGAGCATACTCTGGATTATGATCGTTGTGGTGCCATTTGTAAATTGCAGGCAGTTAAAATTAAATTTATCTATGTATTTAAATTGTGTGATTTAAAGATTTATTAGGAGTCAGTCTATACATTTGTATTTAATTTTGCTATTTTGCCTGGTAATAATTCAGTTAATTAGTTTTATTTATTTAAAGTGTAAGCTTCAGTATATTATAATTTAAAAAATCACACAATTCTTCAATAAAAGTTCTCCAACTCTCCTTGGTTTCACCAGGCTGATAAAAGCAAGGAAGCCCAAAATGTTTGTGGAATGAAGCACAGTACCGTTTTCTGGAAACTTTGTGTCATCATTCCATTGCAGAAGGTTAGTTCTTATCTTTTTTCACAGCAGCTATTTTGCCATAGCAGGAACAGCACAAGTGTAATTAATAACATTAATCACAACTCCATTCCATTTGAGTCCAGGAGGCAAGTATGCAAAATACCAGAGCAGCTATCATGAATGTTCTTGATTACACCTGTGTCTTTCATGCTATGACATGTCAATTATAAACATGGGTATTAAAAACACAAGTACATCTGACATCCTGCAATAGTTTCAATTTACACATTCATTTCATCTTTATCTGATAGGTGTATAAACACTGTGTGTTCTACTCTTGGTCAAATTATATCAATCACATTTAACACCTGTCTGTGCCGTAATTCGAACTTTATTTGATAAAGGGCAGATTAGGCAGTATGGAGATTATCAGTGATGAAGAAAAATATCTCTTTTTGAACTACTTTCAACTACTTTCAGCCTGGTTCTCCACTAATATACAGCTTAGAGAAGTGAAGAATGCATTGGACAATTTCTGAAGTGATTTCTTGGACTGACAAGGAAATTATGTAAAATGTAGCAATGTAGCAAATCAGCCAGCTGGGAGCAGTTCTACTAGTGGTTTTCAGATTGTCATTTAAATAATTCTTATAGGCTAAACTCTACAGTATTTCACAAAGAAAAGCAATCAAAGAAAAGTCAGGAAGAAACTTTCTTTTTTTTAGGAGAAGTAAACTTTTGTCATCTTTCCTATTCTGTTCATATCCTCAACAAGCAACCCCTAAGATTTATGTTGTGACTCGTTCAAGGAGTACTGATCATTGCCCTATATGATAGTCTACATGCTGTTTCAAAACCTTCTCCACAATGCCAGAATTCATATGTGACACATTAGACTGACAGTAGGTTTGTCATGATGAAACTGTTTTGTGTAAAGATCTCTTTAGAAATTTGTCTAGCACTTTCAAACTGGTTCTCCTCTAACCAGATTAGAGAGATGGGAATTTTATTGGACGGTTGCTGGTTTGAAGCATTGGACAGACTGGTAGGGCTGTAGCTACTGCTGAGGAAACTGAGGTTATGCACTGTTCTTGGCATTTTTCTGGGAATTATGGCAACCTGAGGGGAATTCACATTGTGCAAGAATGGACAATTCTTCACAATTTACATCCAGTGCCAACGTTCAGTGCCATTGCAGGAACTAGCAGTGGGGCAGAAAGTCAGGGTGTGGAGATCGGGGTGGGCGATGGACATTCAACTTTCATGCAGGAGACCAGAGCTTGCATCCTGTCACAGACTTGCAGTTAATGTTCACCATTTTATTAACTGTCACTACAACCTTAACCATAATGGAGCTGCCATGTGCAGATATTGTAAGAAAGCGAGAATAAAAAAACCCCAAAACAAACAATGTCATTCAACCTAATCCAGGGTTGTGCAGAATTGTCCAGTATGAATGTTTTTGGCAGGCAATAGGGTTAGGTGGGTGTATTCACACCTAGCTCATTTGGACCAGTTGTTTTGAAACCTGAAGTGGGCCGAGGTCACCTAGAGAGGGGGGTCTCTGCACGCCTCCTCTCAAACTTGCGGTTTGTTTGCAGTCAGAACGCAATCAACCCTACCATCAGAAACAACATCTGGTACAGCTAGAGCACCAGTAGCCCATAGATCTAACTAAAAATGAGTCATGGATTAACCTGAGTACATTGCCTAATCGAAATTTGGGCGGATACATATCACAAATGCTGGACAGTGTTTATAAAATACAGAGGTATATACACTTGTGAGCCAGCACATGAGTGAAAGCGTCTATCAAAGGTCTGCAGAGCAGAGTCGTACTAAATCAAAGAAAGTACGTCAACAGTACATCAAAATATGAGATAAACTTGAAAAATGTGTCAGTTCTAGCGATGAAAAGGATGAGTTTCCCTGGTATGTTGAGCTAGATAAGATCCATCAAATCAATCCATTGATGTTTTGTTTGCATTGCATAGTGTTAACAACAGAGGTCAGCAATTCTTCAACTTGTAGAATTGACTCATTGGTCAGAGTAAGGCCTATTGTCATACAATGTGCTACTATCTTGAAGCAGACCGAAGCATTACTGACCTGTGCTGAGAACCTACCCTAGTGCATTATATTGTCAGACCTATTGTTATACAAAGTTTTTTACTCTACTTCAAGTAGACTTAAGATTGAATAAGGCATTCTGACCTACCCAAGTGTACCTCTTAAGAAATGGGATTGTTCAAGGCTGTTCGTATACAATGGTTAGATTGCAATCATTATTGTAATTATAAGAGATGCTTTTGAAAACACTTTTACTTTGCATTTCAGAGGGGAACTATAGGCCTGTAGCACTTTTGCATTTTATTGTTCAGTCAGACCTATAGTTATGAAGAACATTGAAAAGTAAATCAGGCCTACTGACCTGTTTTGAGAACCTACTAGTACATCCATTTTAAGAAATGGGATTGTTCAACCGAGACTGTCCTCCCCAAAAATACGTCCATATAGGTCATCTGTGTAGCAGCTTATACGACCCATATTTACGTTTGTATGTAAGGTGACCTCTAGTGGCCATAGTAATTATGATGGGAGCAAAGGCATAAGTCCGGTGAGGTAGTATCATGGATGTGTGGGTACTATAAAGAGCGACAAAGTCCGCATTAGGAGGAGGTCAGGGTGGATGGATGGGTCAAACAACACAGGACTTTCACCCAGGAGGCCGCTGTTTGTGTCGCGTGTGAAATCAAAAGTCAGCCTTGACTTACTAAACTTAACTTACTAACATACTTATTTGAACCCAAACCATGATCTTTTCCTAAACCTAACCAAGTAGTTTTGGTACCTAAACCTAACCAAACTGCAACCACTTCACAACATTAACCACATGTTTATCATTGTTACTATGACGACGAAGGTCCAGTACACCTATATATGTCCTTTTGGGAGTCATTTGCAAATGACCTATTTTTGGAGTCATGTCTCCTTCCACCTGTAGGGGCACCTCCCGTGGGATGCATTAAAAGTTAGTTACAAACGATCTATTTGGTCGTATGGGTTGGAGGATTGTTATGCAATGATTAGACAGAAGAGGCTTTTCAAAACATCGCATGTTCTATTCAGAAAATGTTTACAAACTGTAAAACACTTTTTTGTTTGACTAAAGTATTAAAAGTAATCAAAAAATTGCCTCTGTGACTGTTTTACTATTATATCATTAGATTATTATTACACATGCATTAATATAAAAGCAGCATTCTGCTGTTGGAGTTGGTTGAAGTGGAGCTCATTTTCAACTATTTTCAACTAATGATTATTTTTATTATGGATTAATCTGCTAATTATTTTTAGATGCTCACTGGAACTGGACATTTTATTAATTTAATGAACACTGGTATATTAACCACATAAAGAGCGAACAGCTTGCTCGCGCATTGGCATTTGTTTACAACTTTTGGACCACTCTTGAATGTTTGTGAAACCAACCAATGGGCAAATGCAACAGTTGTATGAAATTAGTCCCTGAAACAGAACAAAGCAAACAAACTACAGGTCTGAAAACACCCTAAGATAAAAAGGATTCAGTATTTCTCCAATCAATTTTTTTTTCCTGGTAGAGGGGAAAGGGCTTTCAAATAGAATTTAAACTTTCAAAATAATAAAAATAATAATAATAGTAAATATACGCCTAATTGAACGGTTAGCTAGATAAAAAAAAAAATTAAATTTTAAATCCAAATAATTACACAATTTTTTTTGTGGGGGGGGGGGTTAGCCAGGATTTTAGCAATACTGAGGTCATGAGTCCAAAGCCCTTGGATACATAAACATCATTGTGAATAATAGTAAACAATAATACAAATCTAAAAGCATCAGTCAGTTATTCTATGTAAAAGGAAATGGTCTACAGATTTTTTAGCGACGCCAGTGCAGCGTCTGTCAAAGCAGCCTGTTAGCGGCACTGCAGATGGACTAGAGCAGAGTCAGCTCCGCAGCAGCAGCCTCTCTCACTTTGCCATATCCTCCCCCTCCGCACACGCCATGGACGCATCTCTCACATCCTAACGTCGTTACATTTAACCCTCATCGACTGCATTTAGAGGCGACCTGACGACAGAAAGCTCCAATTTCCACTGTGTTTCCGCGGACACCGTTAAGGTCGTTTCCCAGCTGTGGGGGATGAAGCGACTTTTTGTCAGAGCTGTGCAGAACAAAGCCATGAACCCGTGGCTGCTCTTCGCTCTCCTCGGACTCTGGTAAGTTTGTTATGACATGAAGGTGCATGGATGTCTCCATCATGATGAGAGGAAGGAGGTTTGTCAGGGTAAACGGCTGCAAATGATACCGCCTCCTCCGGACATGATCTCATGTCTTTGCCCTCGACAGGAATCGCTGCGTTCTGTTGTATTTTACCTGTGATTACAGTAGCCCACAGCGGGTCATTGTCTGGGGCCTTAGAGGAAAAGATTTGATCCTCTGACTCCTCGAGAAATGTTATTAAAATTAACCAACTGTCTGCATTTTTCGATTCTGTGCGGCACCCCGTTGAAAAATGTATTTTGCGCACCAAAACAGGGTGGTTTTATTACACCAGCATCTGAATTTTCATGTTTCAGAGGCTCTGTCATAAACCTTAAGCTCAGCAGTAGTACAGCAGTAGAATGCCACGTGGGCTATTGATGGACGGATGATGGATGATTTTGTTCCGTGGAAGACACAGATCTTCACTTACCTCAGCCTCAGAGGAAACCTCTATCTGTCAGTTGATCACAGAGGTGCAAGTTGCGTCCTGGTAAGGACAGGCCTACTCCCCCAGTTGAAAAATGTGAAAATGTTAGGTTGAAGCTGCTGATCCAGTAAACAATGCATTTCTTTATTCAACAAATCATTCTCCATATAACATTTTCAAACACCTTTAAGGTCAGGTAATGCACCCAATAAAGTAATGTTTGGGGCCTGGAAGGTATAAACCTCAAAGTAAAACAAATAATAATAACATATCATTACATTTGCCAATTATAGATTGTTAATATATTTTTAAAAATTGAATTGTAAAATTAATTTAAGCACCTTAATATATATATATATATATATATATATATATATCAGTTTATTTATATAGCGCCATATCATAACAAAGTTATCTCAGGGCACTTTTTCGAATAGAGCAGGTCTAGACCGACTCTTTATATTTACAGAGACCCAACAGTTCCCACCATGAGCAAGCACTATGCGACAGTGGCAAGGAAAAACTCCCTTTTAACAGGTAGAAACCTCGAGCAGAACCAGGCTCAAGGTGGGCGGTCATCTGCCTCGACCGGTTGGGTTGAAGGGGGAAGGGGGGAGCGGGAGAGAGAGAGCAGGAGGAAAGAGAACATACAGCAGCTCAATACAGCATAGATATGGTAATGGCATTGATGTTAACACCAACAGAAACAACACTAAGAGCAACATTATAATAGCAATACTAATAACAGCAACAACAGCAATAGCATCAGCGGGTGCAGAGCAGGAGCACGGGGGCAGCAGGCAGCAGCAACCACAGACCCAGACCTCCACAGCTCCAGAGGCAGAAACACCTGCAGAAAGCAACAGAAGGGGAGAGAGAGAGAGAGGAGAGAAAGCACACAACTACGGGAAGAAGTTGAATTAATAACAAGCATTGATGGGATATGAGGGCGTACAGATGGAGAGGAAGAGGAGGAGAAAGGAGCTCAGTGCATCATAGGAAGTCCCCCGGCAGTCTAGGCCTATGGCAGCATAACTAAGGGGTGGCTCAGGGGTCACCTGAGTCAGCCCTACTATAAGCTTTATCAAAGAGGAAAGTCTTAAGCCTACTCTTAAATGTGAGGAGGTTGTCCGCCTCCCGTACACAAACTGGGATCTGGTTCCACAGGAGAGGAGCTTGATGCTGAAGGCTCTGGCTCCCATTCTACTTTTAGAGACTCTAGGAACCACAAGGAACCCTGCATTCTGGGAGCGCAGTGCTCTAGTGGGGTAATAGGGTACTATGAGCTCTTTAAGATATGATGGTGCCTGACCATTTAGGGCTTTGAAGGTGAGGAGAAGGATTTTAAATTCTATTCTGGATTTTACAGGGAGCCAGTGTAGAGAAGCTAATATTGGAGAAATATGTTCTCTTTTTCTGGTTCTTGTCAGTAAACGTGCCGCAGCATTCTGAATCAACTGGAGAGTCTTAAGGGATTTATTGGGGCAGCCTGATAATAGAGAGTTGCAATAGTCCAGCCTAGACGTAACAAATGCATGGACTAGTTTTTCTGCATCTTTTTGAGATAGGATGTGCCTGATTTTTGCAATGTTACGTAAATGAAAAAAGGCAGTTGTTGAAGTTTGTTTTATTTCGGAGTTAAAGGACATATCCTGATCAAAGATAACTCCAAGATTCCTTACGGTTTCGCTGGAGGCCAGGGCAATGCCATCTAGAGCAACTATATCTTTAGATAATGTGTTTCGAAGGTGTTCGGGGCCAAGTACAATAACTTCGGTTTTGTCTGAGTTTAACATCAGAAAATTGCAGGTCATCCAGGTTTTTATGTCCTTAAGGCATGCTTGAAGTTTAGCTAATTGATTGGTTTCATCTGGCTTGATCGATAAATATAATTGGGTATCATCTGCATAACAATGAAAATTTATGGAGTGCTTCCTAATAATATTGCCTAAAGGAAGCATATATAAGGTAAATAGAATTGGTCCAAGCACAGAACCTTGTGGAACTCCGTGACTAACTTTGGCGTGCATAGAGGATTCATCATTAACGTGTACAAACTGATATCGATCTGATAAATAGGATTTAAACCAGCTTAGTGCAGTACCTTTAATGCCAATTAAATGTTCTAGTCTCTGTAATAGAATGTGATGGTCAATGGTATCGAATGCAGCACTAAGATCTAGTAAGACAAGTACAGAGACAAGTCCTTTGTCTGATGCAATTAGAAGGTCATTTGTAACTTTCACCAGTGCTGTCTCTGTGCTATGATGCACTCTAAATCCTGACTGAAAATCCTCAAACAGCTTGTTGTTGTGTAGAAAGTCACACAACTGATTGGCGACTGCTTTCTCAAGGACCTTAGAGAGAAAAGGAGGGTTAGATATAGGTCTATAATTTGACAAAATCCCTGGATCAAGAGTGGGCTTTTTAAGAAGAGGCTTAATTACAGCTACTTTAAAGGACTGTGGCACATAGCCTTTAAATAAGGACAGATTGATCATATCTAGTACATAAGTGCTAACTAAGGGTAAAATTTCTTTAAGCAGCCTAGTTGGGACGGGGTCTAAGAGACACGTTGATGGCTTAGATGAGGAAATCATGGAAGTTAGTTGATTACGGTTGATGGGAGAAAAGCAGTCTAAATGTACAGGTTTTACAGTTGTTTCTAAGGTTCCTGTGTTTGAAGATAAGTCAGTACCAACTGAGGGCAGGAGGTGCTGAATTTTTTCTCTAATAGTTAGAATTTTATCTTTAAAGAAGCTCATGAAGTCATTACTACTGAGGTCTATAGGAATACATGGCTCAACAGAGCTGTGACTCTCTGTCAGCCTGGCTACAGTGCTGAACAGAAACCTGGGGTTGTTCTTATTTTCCTCTATTAATGATGAGTAGTAAGCTGCTCTGGCATTACGGAGGGCCTTCCTATAAATTTTAAGACTATCTTGCCAGGCTAAACGTGATTCTTCCAGATTGGTGGAACGCCAATTCCTTTCAAGTTTTAGCGATGTTTGTTTTAATTTGCGGGTTTGCGGGTTATACCATGGAGCTAACCTCCTCTGTTTTATTATCTTCTTTTTTAGAGGGGCGATAGAGTCGAGTGTTATTCGTAGTGAGCCTGCAGCACTATCAACAAGATGATCAATTTGGGAGGGACTAAAGTTAGCATAGGAGTCATCTGTTACATTGAGACATGGAACTGAATTTAATGCCGATGGAATCACTTCCTTAAATTTAGCTACAGCACTATCAGATAGACATCTAGTGTAGGAATGTTTGCCTAATGGCGTGTAGTCCAGTAATAGGAATTCAAAAGTTAATAGAAAATGGTCTGATAAAAAAGAATTCTGTGGAAAGACTATTAGATGTTCAATTTCAATCCCATAAACAAGAACAAGGTCGAGGGTGTGGTTAAAACAGTGAGTGGGTTTATGTACACTCTGACAGAAGCCAATCGAATCTAGTAATGAGATAAACGCAGCACTAAGGCTATCATTTTCTACATCCACATGAATATTAAAATCACCTACAATAATTATTTTATCCGTTTTAAGGACTAAACCTGATAAGAACTCTGAAATTCAGATAAAAATTCAGAATCGGTCCAGGAGCTCGGTACACTATAACAAATAGAATTGGCTGTACTGTTTTCCAGGTTGGGTGTGAAAGGCTAAGAACAAGGCTTTCGAACGAGTTATAATTTAATTTAGGTTTAGGTTTGATTAATAGGCTTGAGTCGAAGATGGCTGCAACTCCACCTCCTCGGCCTGTGCCTCGAGGAATGTGAGTATTAATGTGACTGGGGGAGTGGATTCATTTAGGCTAACATATTCACCTTGACACAGCCAGGTTTCAGTAAGACAAAATAAATCAATATTATGATCTGATATTAGATCGTTTACTAGAACAGCTTTAGATGAGAGAGATCTGATGTTTAAGAGTCCACATTTAATTCTCCTATTTTGTTGTACTGTTGCAGTGGTGGTTTTACTTTTTATTAGGTTTTCATGTGTAACTCTTCTTCTGTTTAGTTTTGATTTAAATAATTTAAGTGGTGGGGGGGCAGACAACCTCTCTGTGGAGTTTAGGGTGGGTAACTGCTCTAATGGAAGTGCAGAGAAGCGTGTAGGACTGCAACTCTGCCTCCTGGTCTGGACCACAGACTGTATTAAGTCTATGGTCTGAACTCTGAGTTGTCATGGCTTTAGGCCACTAATAAATTCGGCCAGATTTCTAGATATGAGAGCGGCTCCATCCAAAGTGGGATGAATGCCATCTCTCCTAATCAGACCAGGTCTTCTCCAGAAAGTCCGCCAATTATCTACAAAGCCCACATCATTACCTGGACATCATTACCTGGACACCACCTACAAAGCCCACATCATTACCTGGACACCACCTTAATATCTTCCTTTTGAGGCCCCCTCTTCCTGGTAATTGCCCATGCCTTTCAAACACTTTGTTCATGGTTTGTAACTTAAGCTTTCTGTTTTAAATGTGTAGTCTAAAGCCCAAGCTGATGTGATCAATGTGAACGGTGTGATAAAATTGGTGGAGTACCCCTTAAAACATAACGTTTTAAGGGGTGTAAGGGTGTAACACATAAAAAACATAACGTTTTTTATGTGTTACAGGTTGTTATCCTCTAAAATAATGGTGATGCTGCAGAGACATTTAGTTTACAAAATAAAACCTGACACAAACTACTAATTCAAGGAACTAATTAAATTCCAATGGTCCAATATACAATTTACACAAGTGTGTTTTGAAGCCTCCAGTGCACACACATTGAGAATGAATGTCCATGAAGTAGAAGAAGATCTTGTGTCTAGCAGTTTCTTTGGAAATTATTAATATTGGCATATTCGTAGATCCTGGATTTTTCAGTTTGGGAGAAGGAGTAGATATATTTTGAATATTTTTTAGTTAATAGTTACTAGTTAATTTAACATTTTTTGAGGGAAATTATATAAGACAAATTATTATTCAAAGCAGAGTGTTTTAAAATGTCTTGAACCATGTCTGCTTTAAGTAATTGAATCGTACAAATTATTTTGTGAACAAACAATTTTGAGGAAATTAAACAACAGATAAATAAGTGCATGACTACTCTGAAGTAACTGTGCATGCAAGTTTTGCAGTTATGAACTATATATCAAGACAGGCCTTATCTTACACTGACATTAGTATCACATTAATTAAATGCTAACACTTTACTCCCCCCTTAAGTCACCCTGTTTAGCTTTTATAAGCAGCATACAAACAATAACAAAAGACATAGTTTGATGAAGTACATGAAGTAGAGTGGAATCATGGGAGTTGTTGTCTTCAGTGTTAAACAACCACCATTGCCAAAGAAAATCTATCTGATGTGACCGTGGATGTATGAAGAGAACAGGATGTGACTCGGGCAGAAATCATGTTCACGGACGAGGAAATGTATTAAAGTTTTATTCATGTTACATTTAGGCACATTGTTCACGTTATTTCATTCTAATGAAATAGCTGCAAGTAACCTTAGCTAATGCAGCATTGACTTGCTCACTTACCGTTAGATGAGTCAACTATCCATGCAGCTACTGTAGCTAACGTTATGTGACCTTCAACACTCTAATAAAGTTAGTTTTAGTATGATTGTTTTGACCACGGATATCAGTGCTGTGCTAGCCACATAACGTTAGCTACAGTAGCTTTATGGGTCGACTAATTTTGCTAACTTGCCACTAGATGAGTCAACTACAGATACAGCTAACATTACTGTAGCTAACCTGATGCTGTCTAATGTTGGTGAGATGATGGTAATGAAATACCTGAACACAAAATCTATCTTAATCTCCAGTTCCTAAGAATTCTTTATTGCCTGCAAGCAAGAGTCACCCCATACATATATGGGAGAGACTGACTAACAATCTGTTGCACTACATATTGGGTAACAAACAAATGCTGATTAAAGTTATGAGGCACAGGCTGCCTCTCATTCCACAGCCCGTCCTCCTGAATGGGTGCCACGCCTTTCTCTCTAGTTCCATCACTAGCAAGCTGTGTTGGAGTTACTGATGTAAGCACTCAACTCTTATTGCCCTAATCATCCTCAGGGCCGTCCTTTGGTCCGCCTTCCTGCAGTAACTCATGTGGATCAACATGACTCTCTCTGTTATCTTTCCAGCTATGTTAGTCACCAACACCACCTGAAATGGTCTGGTCCAGCACGGTTACCTCCAGCTCCGTCATTAGCAGTTCTTCACCACCACCCAATCTCCTGGTTAGAGAGAGTGCAATGGTCCCTCTAGCAGTACTGGTAAAGCTGCTTTCGCCTATGCATGGATGTGTCATCCGTCTCTTCCCCTCTTAGGGATGTTTTTGGATCAGGAAAAGCCATTCTCGTAACCATTAGTCTTCCTATGAGGACCTCAAATGGGGAATCACCTGTTGTTTTGGTCTTCCCCTTCCCCTCATGCTTAATAGCACTAAGAGCAGAGCTTTAACCCAATTGAGCCCGGTCTCTTGACATATTTTGTTAAATTTTAGTTTAATTGTGCCATTCTCTCTCTCTACCGCTCCCCCACTCTGTGGGTGATGGGTACAGTGTGTTCTCAAATCAATTCCCAAATAGTCTGGCATCTGCTGTATTTACAAAGTGTGAGCCATTATCACAAGCCAGTTTCCTTGGGATTCCCCACCTAGGGATGATTTCTCTCAACAGTAGTTTTGCTAGTGCTGCTGTATCTGCTTTCTCTGTGGGAAAAACTTCAACCCATTTAGAAAACATGTCATCAATCACCAGACAATATTTCTTACACACGAGACATTTCAAACTAATATTTTGAGAAGCCTTGTGTGTACCAGTAGCCATACCAAACATTATTTACATATGTAGAGCCAGTGCCTTTCCAATGTTTCTGCTCATGTCCCGGAGTGTTGTTCTGGGCTTCAACCAGCTCTGAAAAGGAGACAGTAGGGGTTAGCGTTACTTTAGCCATTTGCAATGTGGTTATAGCTGGGGCTTGAGCAGCAGCCTCAGCTGCCATGTCAGCCCTTGCATTGCCCCTAGAGATTGGATCATCTGCCCTTGTGTGAGCTTCACATTTACAAACAGCCGGTTCCCGTGGGAGTAAAATGGCTTCTTAGAGATTAGATACCAATGACGCATGTGTTTTTCCCTGTTGATGTCAAAAAACCCTCATCTTCCATAATGTACCAAAATCATATACCACCCCCGGGGTTATTAGTGTATATGGTTACTGTTTAACCTTCTACCAGAAGGCAGGCTCTGGTTAATGCATACAACTCTGCTGCTTGTGCTGATAAATGACCAGGAAGTTGACTGGACTCCAGTATCTCCTGATCTGTGACAACAGCGTAGGCCACTTGAATCTTGTGAATGAGTGGATCTTTTCTACTTGAACAAGATCAACATTTTGTAATGCCGTTGCTTAGGATGCAAACCTCTGCAATCGCCGCAAGGCAGTCATGCAGCTCCCCATCTGCTTCTTTGGGTAAAAGAGTTGCTGGGTTTTGTACAGTGAATTGGCTGATAGTAACATTAGGAAGGGAAAGTAACACATTATGATAATGCATTATTCTTGCTGGAGTCAGGTGGCTGGTCCGCTAAGAGAATGGAGGAAACAGCATGAGGTACAAGCTAATTTAGTTTCTGATATCCCACTAGGCCATCGGACGCCAACACTGCTAGGGCAGCTGCTGTTGCAGCTTTCAATCAGTGAGAAGACCTGCTGCCACTGTGTCTAATTTGGAAGAGAATAAAGCCACAGGTCTGAGTTCTCCTCCATGTTTCTACAACAAAACTGATGACATAAATCCATTTTTCTCACAGTCTACGTAATTGTTGAGTTGGGTCGGGTAGACCCAGTGTAGGGTCTGTAGTAAAAGCTTGTTTGAGTTCGGTAAAACTTTCCAGTCCTTTGTCAGTCCAAACTAAGGAGTCAGTAGGTCCCAGTCCATGGTCATGTGTCATACTCTGCAGAGGCTGTGCTATCTCAGCATATTCGGGTATCCACTGACTACAGTAGCTCGTCCCTGTCGAGGAAGGCCTTCATTTCTTTCTTTGTGAGAGGTTTTGGAATTTTCAAGATGGCTTCAATTCTTTAGGGGGAGAACTGCTTCCCATTTTTAGAGATTATATGGCTTAGGATCGTTACTTCCTCTTGTACCTACTGCAATTTGGTGAGGCTAGCCTTGTGGCCTTGTGCTGTTAAATATTGGAGCAGTGCCACTGTGGCTTTCTCACAGGCCTGTTTATTTGGAACACAGTAGACCGAAAAATGCATCTACTAGATCAACAACAGAAAAGTACTTGCTTTATTTAGGTACCTGCGACAGAATTGTGTGAGGATCAGGAACCATGGTGCTCTGGCATGTACTGTGTCACTCACTGCTTTTACATCCTGGACAAATCGCCAAGTTGTGGGCTGATTTTCTTGTGGAGTCATTTCAACTGGGAAGATGGGTGTGCGACATGGTGAGTCTGGACATGGCACAATAACCCCTTACTTCATGAGTGATTCAAATACTGGAGTTATCCCTTCATTAGCTTCTGGTCTCAGTGGACATTGAGTATAACAAGGTCTGTAATCAGATTTAGGTGTGACAACTAATGGTGCTGCTGTTTTCATCAATCCTGCATCATACTTGTGTTTTGCTCACAATTTAGTGGGAACATCAGCCAATCATGGCTCATCACCAGTCATTTGTGCTGCTATCACACATGGCACTGGTCGCGCCCTTTTTGAGGTAGCAGATATACTGCATGTATGCCCACAAATGTGCAACAGTATGAATCACAAATGTCATTGCAGCTAGTCACCCATGGACCTACATCTTCTCATTCTTTTGTGTGTGGATTTGTTAAAGACACATGTGGATCAATGTGTTGTTAAATCTTTTAATCTCATCGGTCCTCTGTACAGACAATGCACAAAACCCATTACCCCAAAACAAATGAGTAACAACCTTGACTCCTTACCTACTCTAAACCAATCTTTCTCAAAAGATTCATCAGAAGTTAAAATCATGAGCCAATAAATTTATGAGTCAGCATGAAGATAATAAGGAATGTTTTCGACTTTGTTTCTCCGTTTCCAAATTAATAACTGATAAGGGTGTAGTAAACCTTTCTTTCATTGATATACCCCCTGCTCCCACTGTTTCTATCGTTCGACCACTCATTTTAGGTTTAGGATCACATTCACTCATTCTTAGCACTGAATGTGTTGCACCAGAATCAAAAAATTCTGATCTCTTTTCCTGCTACTAACATTTTAGCTGTAGGCAATTGCAACGGGGGAACATTGCACTTGACACATTGAGTCATCTCTAACTCAAGATTTTTGTGTGTTTTGAGAATCATCATGTGTGTCTGTGTGTTTTTGCTCACCCTCTTCCAGGCCCTTTCCGTCTCCTCTGCTGGTCAGTAGCCTCTCTCCAATGGCACCCGTTTCATTTCACTCCTGTGTTGGTCACAATCACTCCGTTCCCTGGTCGGAACTGCCATTCTTCTCTGTCCTCCTCATACTCAGGACGATGTTTCACCCAGTGCTTGTAACTCACACAATGGTAGCAACCCTCTGGCCGATTCTTGATAAAAGTCTGTTATTGTCCTCTGCCCCGCCTCCCTGTCCTCCGCTGCCATGGTTGTGTTGCAGTTTCTGCTCATAGGTTTGCAGTTGGGCCATTTGGCTTCTGAGTGGTTGGAAAATCTCTGACTCCCCCACTGCGCAATCTTGCTGACAAAGGCGGTGTACTTGGAGCATTCAGACCAGGCAGAGGCAGGGGCGGGTCATTTTAGACCCCTAAAATTTACTTTGATTCTTTCCATGTTGAACAATCATGAATGACAGAACTATCAGAGTTCAGGGGGTTACAGCATCTCATCACAACTTTCTTTTACAGCATAAGGTAAATATTATTATCAATGAAACACAAAACTACACATGATCACTCCCTAGTAACAAAAAACAAAACAAACAACAAACCTGAACGTATTTAATTTGTTGTACTGGGGACTCTAACCACCAGTTAGATGTCTTTATATATATATATAATCTTTATATATTTAATGTGTCCAACATCATTAATAAGCTCTAAAAAGCCTGTCAGCCCTTTAGTTTTATTTTATTTTATTTATATAGCGCCATATTATAACAAAGTTATCTCAGGGCACTTTTTCGAATAGAGCAAGTCTAGACCGACTCTTTATATTTACAGAGACCCAACAGTTAGCGAGTTAACTGTTCCATACAGATTTTATGATCTCACCTTTTAAATAATTTGTCCCCTGGAGTGCTGTACCGAGGAATCCTCATCTACAGGTGCCCTCTTCCATCCCCTAGGTTAACTATGATTCTTCTAATGGCCTCCACAAGAAAACTCTGACTGTAATGAACCGGGTGACTAAAGTCCCAACATCTAACTAGAAATACAAAGTAACTTTTGTTGAAATTTGAATGTCAGTCTGATGCAGTGGGCCGTAGTGGTTGCTGCTTGCTTGTACCTCCAAAGCTCTACCTAGTCTGCACTTACTTTGTTGAAATTTTTGTTGGCTCCAGACTACATCAGTACCTCAGTTTTTGCAACAAGATTGAAAACTGTAACACAATTGAAAAAACCTGACACATACAGGATCAATCAGTGAACTATAATTGTCAGGTGTAGAAAGGAATCAAGGACAACAGACTAGCATCTATTGTAGAGCTCCTTCTACAATAGCTCCTTCAGCGACCGGCTGCTCCACCCGCGGTGTCTGAAGGAGAGGTACCGTAGGTCCTTCCTGCCTGCTGCTGTCAGACTCTATAATCAGTACAGCTCCCGGTAATCTACACTTGACTGTCAGTGTGCAGACTGTTCACTTCTATACTTCATCTACTGCTGTGCATTATCTTCATACATATATTGTATTCATGATGTTATCTACTTCATATGTTGCTGTGAAATATTTTCATATACATGTATATTATATATGTGCAATATTTTTATCTTATCTATTTGTTCATACTTACAACTGCACTCAGTCACTCTATTATTTATTTCTGTCTATACTGTGTATAGGACTATTTTTCTATTTATTTTTTATTGTATTTCTATATATGACACTTTTGCTGGCTGCTGCAACGCTAAAAATTTCCCCGCTGTGGGACAATAAAGGCTTATCTTATCTTATCTCTTATCTTAAATTACATCTCTTACAGGTAAATGCCCACTGGACCTTTGAAAAACACAATGTGAAAAGTTGGAGGATAATTCAGTTGTATTGCAGCTTGGTTTTTTTCCGCAGTAATCGATTGAATAATATTGTACCCACCAAAGTCATTGTTGAGATTTGGGAAAATGTTGACATTGCTGAAAAGAAATCTGATGCAGCAAGAAACACGAGCAGTCAGACAGGTTGTAAACAAACCTCCAGGTTAATCTAACTTATTTGGAAGAGAAAATGAAGGTGAATGGTAAAATTGTTACCCAAACTGTCTGTTGTAATCAACCATCATAGAGTACAGATCCACTTCCTACTTCAACTTTGACCTACTGTACTTACTGTTTCTGTGTGCACGCAGTTTTTCTGTACAATGAGGGATTATTAGCAACATGTCAGGGGTGTTCACTTTCGGTTTCGGTTTCACTTCGGATAAACCGCTGGTTTGTTTCCAACCTGTCTGATCGTCGGTGTTTCTTGACCTTGTCATTCAAGCCTCTCACTGGGCTTAACCTTTGAAGCCATACTTACAGTGTGTTCTCATATACAGACACTAAGAGGCAGGGAATCTATTGTCCCCAGCATGAATCTGGGGATGTGTTTGCAAAGAGCAAGTAATGTACATACTCAACTCTGATAGGGCAGTTAGGATCATTTAAAGGGTTAATCTCCTTCTATGTCCTCTGGAGACCAAGTATATCCACAGCAGACTCCATGTAAATGTAATTAGTTTTTGATCATTATGGACCAACATGTTGGTTAATAGAGCATTTTAACCTAACAGTGGTGCTAGGCAAAAAGTGAAGGGGGTCATCAAAGCCAGTGGAAGTAGTTTTCCAGGGTCCAATAATATCCAGACCAGATTTCTTAGTAATCTTTTGGCAGTTGCCCAGATATCCTGTCTGTAACAAGGTGTTTGAATGAACACACAGACAGATTAACAGACCAACACTACCATCTTTAAGCTCCACTGCTAGTGGGGAAAAAGAAAAAAAAAGATTATTAAATGTGTGGCAACAAAACTGCAGAAACTTTTGCCATTTTTTTTTATCCATGATTCATCAGCAGACATGATTCAGATGAACATGGTCTCGTAGTGAAGTCTTGTACAGTATTATTTCTGTTTTTAGGTGAAAGCACAACAGCCTCTGCTGAACTCCAAGTGGCACACCTTTGCAACTGAGAATTCAGCCATGTGTAAGCCTATAATAGACGCCACATGGCAGGGCAGCAGAAAACACACTACTTCATTCCCAAGTTACATCCTAACAATGCTTTTTTCTTGTATTGGATTCACTAAGCATTCTGCTTCTCTAAATCCACTGGGTGTTTTAATATGACTTAGACTTGCATCTGAGATACCCCCAAGCCTTTCCTAGAATAAAGTGTTGTTTTTTGATTACTTCAAAATGTAGAAACAGATGATGATTGAAAATAGGCTTTTCTCTTATTAGAAATAGTTTTTTTCTATTAATTAGAAAAAAAAACCTCTCCCATTGCGAAGTGCATAGGTTTGGTTTCAGAAGTGGGACTGACATACACACACACACACACACACACACACACAAAAAGAATAATATAATAATTCTATGTTAACCTCTGCTGTATTATTAATGCACTTACCCTACTTAAAATTGTGTAGTTTAATATAGATGATACAGTAGATAATGTAGTATTTGCATCTTTACTCCAAGGACATCTGTTCTTTATAGTCTTTGATTTATGTTCGATTCAAGCGTCTATTCGGAAAATATTAACTTTAATGAGAAAAAAAAGTTCTCTTGTCTGGCCTATGGTGGCAGGACAGTAAGAGAAGAATGTTCAGAGAGATTTTAGTAAGAATATCAACCTGAAACAAAAAAAGTAAGGCGGACAGAAATAGAATTCTGAAAAGGGAGGGCGTCATGTTTCCACCCATCCCCAGTGGAAATTACGCCCTTGCCCATTGCTGAGCTCCACAAAACTCTGACTAGAGTCTTAAATAAACAATTCAACTGGAACTGGATACAAAACAAACTGCAAACTGCTTAGTTAAGACTGCAAACTGCTTAGTTGTCACTTGGAATGAGCTCTGTGGAAGTTTCATGGTGACCTATAAAAGACCTGCACTGTCCAACACTTAACAGAAGTGGAGAAGTCACCTCCTGTCAACTCTAATTTGACTAATGACTGTCAATCACACATCAAAGGAGATGAGATACCTCAAATATGCATTCTTGTGGCGGTATTTCGGTCACGTCAAACTGGGAATACTGGGTGGGGGACTACATATGCCATCTGGTGTGGGAACACCTCGGAATCCCTCTGGAAGACGTGGAGGGAGAAGGACATATGGGCTACCCTGCTTAGCATGCTTACAGCCAGATAAATGGCAAAAAATGGATGGACAAATAAGTAGTTTAAGTTTAGACATACAGTCAATGTTCTGAAGGGTGTAGCCAGCCAAGTTACCTCAGGACTATTGTAAGTACCTTGGACTGAATCAAGATTTCAATCTTCTCTTCAGCCAAAACAAAGTAAATCAGCTATCACATGAAGCACTGGAGATGATCTCATCTCACCCAATACTTTCCCCCTCTGTTTCGCCCCATCTAGGGGGGTGGCCGTGACACCACATGAATGAGCCCCATCTTCCCCAAGTCCCAAGTGGCCACAGAGACAGATTACTGATTTTTTAAATAGATGTAGCTGAAAATTGACTTCAGGGTGGGCAAAGGCCAAAATAACAAACAAACTATTCTTACTAGGAAGGTATGACAAATATAGGTAACCTAACAAAACAAAGAAAACCAATTACAATAACTTGCTATCTCCTAAAATAAACAGGAGAAAACAAAATCAACAGAAACAGCAGCCCACCCCTGCAAACTCCTGGAGAGCAAAAAGCCATCAGCGTGGCAGAGATCCTACAACTACAACGCACCCAGTTGCAGAAGAGACATGTGGCCAGTTAAGAGGATAGGGAGATGAGTTCTGCCCCAGGCAGCACCACTGCTATCATGGCTCCTTATATAGTTGATTAGGAAGGAGCCAATCACCTGCAGGTGCCGATAGACAATGGACCAATCACCTATGTGGACTGGTACACACCTATTTGTATACATTCCCACTCACACACACCTGTCACACATCATTCCATAATATTGTCACTGATGACAGAGACACATTAACACAGCAAAATACGACCACCAATGCTGACCCCTGTCCACCGCCAAAAGCACCAACAATGGGCACCAGAGCATCAGAACTGGGCCACGGAGCAATGGAATAAGGTGGCCTGGTCTGATGAATCATGTTTTCTTTGACATCATGTGCATGGCCGGGTACGTGTGCGTCGCTTACCTGGGGAAGACATGGCACCAGGATGCACTATGGGAAGATGCACTATGGCAAGCCGGCAGAGGCAGTGTGATGCTTTGGGTAATGTTCTGCTGGGAAACCTTGGGTTCTGCCATTCATGTGGATGTTACTTTGACACATACCACCTACCTAAACATTGTTGCAGACAAAGTACATCCCGTCATGGAAACGGTATTCCCTAATGGAAGCGGCCTCTTTCAGCAGGATAATGTGCCCTGCCACACTGCAAAAATGGTTCAGGAATGGTTTGAGGAACACAATGAGTTCAAGGTGTTGACTTGGCCTCCAAATTCCCCAGATCTCAATCCAATCGAGCATCTGTGGGATGTGCTGGACAAACAAGTCCGATCCATGGAGGCCCCACCTCGCAACTTACAGGACTTAAAGGATCTGCTGCTAACGTCTTGGTGCCAGATACCACAGCACACCTTCATAGGTCTAGTGGAGTCCATGCCTCAACAGGTCAGGGCTTTTTGGCAGCAAAAGGGGGACCTACACAATATTAGGCAGGTGGTCATAATGTTATGGCTGATCGGTGTATGTAAATGCTGTATATCTTTGTTTCTTACAATGTTTTTCTTTTCTACTCCACAGTGCAGCATTTGGACCCAGTAAACAGGAAGAAGAGGACTATGAAGATGTGCCCATAAATAAGACCTGGGTCTTATCACCAAAGGTCTATGAGAGCGATGTGACTTTGATCCTAAATAAACTGCTGCAGGGCTATGACAACAAACTGCGACCTGACATCGGAGGCAAGTCAAGTTCATCCTCTGGAAATATACTTTGTCTTAACTCTGTTACCACAAAACACTCAGCTTACAGTGGTGAGGGGGAGTTCAAAAGATGTTTGTTAATAGCCTTGTGCAGTATGGGTTACTGCCTTGTCATAGCAATGAAATAACACATTCTTACTGTTACAAATGAAAAATGTAATTCATAAGTGATAAAAAAAATTTGTTGCTAAGTCTTATGGTCATGAGTACTTTCACATAGAATATTAAGAGGCGAAAAAGCAACATTATTTTTTTCCGGAACAAGGTCGATTTTTCTGAGCTTTTGCACAGTGAATAAAGACATTAACCAATTATGTTGTAAGGAACGGACACTTCACAACTCCTATTGACAGTGGCGGACCTGTTGATTGTTTGTGTTTCTCATCACCCTGTATTATATGACAAAGGACACAAAAATTATAAAGACAATGAACTCAAAGACAACATGTAGAGTAGCATCACCGGATGCAGGATAGTGAGGAGCTCATGTAGTTTACTTTGGGATGTAGTAGAGTTGGTTGCAAGGCAGCAGTGTCATAGCACATTTGACTCATCATATTAATCAAATATGGGAAGCACTCTGTGTAGCTTTTTACCTGGGCACTGCACATAGACTGCCCAAAGTAACATAAGACACTGGAGCTTACATATTGGAGCATACATAGGCTTTATATGAGTGTTATATTTCTAGTATTTCAGGGTGGTATATTTTTTTCCTAAGAATGAGCTGGTGCGAATCTATCTATCTATCTTGCAAATTCGGATCGCTGCCAGTATAAATAGTTTTGACATGAAATATTCGAGGCGGGTATTTCACATTTTCGTGTTGTTTATTCATCACGTCCCCAGTGTGTAAAGGCCTTTACTCGGTCTGGTATGACCAGTAGTAGCAGGCAACTGATTCAGCAGTAATGGCCACTGTTCATCAAAAGTTACACAGGTTGCTTTAAGGATTTAAGAAGAATGTGCATAATGTGCTAAAATAACGATTCAAGGTTTTCACCTGATAGCTACAATATCAGGCTACAATATTTGGTTCGTTATATTTGCCACTGACATGTTAAAAATAGAAACAGAAATCTTTCAATAAGATAGTGCTTATGTGTTTCTGTGACTGTGTATATTATAGAAACTTTAGTTAGTAATTTCACAGTTTTACATGATCTCCATCAGGAAATATATTTTGCTAAATTGTCATGAAACTTTCAATGATTCTGAGCATCTGTAGTACTTCTTGTCCATGCTGCCTTAAAAATGTGTTTGTTCAGTCATGTTTTAATTACTCTGTCAATTGCCAGCTCATCATAGAAAACAGTATCTACACAATGTCTAGGCCATTGTAAAGGTGTTCATGCAGATTGAGTGCGCACTGGCTAGGCAGTAGCAAAGCAGAATTATGATTCATTGAGTGGTTATGTAGAGTAACATGTCATGTTTTGTTGTGTAAAAAGGGGTCTTATAAGTCAAAAGTTGCTGGAATGTTACAGTCTCCCCAGAATTCTATAGTGTTAATACAAAGAGGGCAGAGTCTTAGATATTGTGTTTCTACTACCAGATATATAGCTTCTAAAGTACTTAAAAATCAATAAAACAAACATTTGCTGATTAAGTGACATTATTGACATTATGTTTCACCAACCTGTTAGGTAATGCAATGCAGTGTATTTTTGTGCATTCTGTGCAATCTGGATTCTGGGCGTATGCATCTAATCACCTAACTCCACTGTCTTGACCTTTATTTAGGCAAAAGGGGAGATCTACAGTAATACAATAGGGATATACGCTGTTATTTGTTGTAGCTGACTTTGTGATTTAGGTTGAAAAGACAGACAGGATGTTTTTGGACATCAGCTAACAAATGTGCAAAAGTGGATGCTCTCTATGTCAGTGCAGTATGTCTTCTGTTATGTTTCAGTAAGGCCGACAGTGATTGAAACAGCCGTGTATGTCAACAGTATTGGACCAGTGGACCCCATCAACATGGTGAGACTGCTTCTTCTGATTACCCTTTGCTTTTTCTCAGCTGATATAATGGATAATGGATGGATAAACCCCCTTACTAATGTCAAATAACCAGTATGTGCAAGCTTCAATGAAATTGTGTTTTTACAGTTTTTAAGAATTTTTAGAGTTTTAGGAAGTCATTAGGATTCATCCTCTGGGGATCGTAAATTAATAGCAATCCATCCAATAGTTGAGTGCAAAAGTTCATTCCTTCCTTGGCAATGGTATTTTAACACAAGACAAACTCTTGACTCAAGGTCCACATAGTGTATAGAGGTTAAAAGCTCTGTAAAAATGACTAAGGAGGACTGTGAGATGTGGCTGAAAGTGCCAGAAAAAGCATGTAAGTGGACCTGAACCTTCCAATTGTGTTCCGGGCAAAATCGTCCGATTACAACTTTGATCTGTCATAAATATGGTATATTTCATCTGACTGACTGAAGGCTGTCCGGCGATAGGAAATTAATATGTGAGACTTTATTATGTTCAACCAGCAGATGGAAAACTTCCCCATACAGCCCCACACCACGCCCGCCCCTGCCTCATCATGCCACGGGAACCACACCTTCCAGACAAAACAATACTGTGTTAATGTTAGTTACGGGAAAATATCTCTTTCTTGTGCTTATGTGACCAGCTCCGTGCTTTAAAAGACATCAAAACTAGTCTCACAAATACCTACATTTGAAAGGCGCATGCCAGAATGATCACACATTGCCACTCATTCTCATGAACACACACACATACACATACACACATGTTCTGTTTTTAGGTTAAATCTATGTTTTTTTAAATAAATGTTCATTTAGAAATAAGTTGTCATGACTGTTCTCAGTTTTGACCAGAAACAGATGTTGCCTATGGCAGCCAACAAATGTGACTATGGTACCAATACATTTCTTTAGATTCAATTCAATTCAGTTTTATTTATATAGCGCCATATCATAACAAAGTTATCTCAGGGCACTTTTTCGAATAGAGCAAGTCTAGACCGACTCTTTATATTTACAGAGACCCAACAGTTCCCACCATGAGCAAGCACTATGCGACAGTGGCAAGGAAAAACTCCCTTTTAACAGGTAGAAACCTCGAGCAGAACCAGGCTCTAGGTGGGCGGTCATCTGCCTCGACCGGTTGGGTTGAAGGGGGGGGGCAGGAGAGAGAGAGCAGGAGGAAAGAGAACATACAGCAGCACAATACAGTTCCACATAGGGATGTAAAGCAATAGCTGTGGTAATGGCATTGATGTTAACACCAACAGAAACAACACAAAGAGCAACATTATAATAGCAATACTAATAATAAGAGCAACAACAGTAATAGCAGCAGCGGGTGCAGAGCAGGAGCACGGGGGCAGCAGGTGGCCGCAACCACAGATCCAGACTCAACAGCTCCGGAGGCAGAAACACCTGCAGAAAGCAACAGAAGGAGAGAGAGAGAGAGAGAGAGAGAGGAGAGAAAGCACAACTACGGGAAGACGTTGAATTAATAACAAGCATTGATGAGATATGAGGGCGTACAGATGGAGAGGAAGAGGAGGAGAAAGGAGCTCAGTGCATCATAGGAAGTCCCCCGGCAGTCTAGGCCTATAGCAGCATAACTAAAGGGTGGCTCAGGGGTCACCTGAGTCAGCCCTACTATAAGCTTTATCAAAGAGGAAAGTCTTAAGCCTACTCTTAAATGTGAGGAGGTTGTCCGCCTCCCGTACACAAACTGGGATCTGGTTCCACAGGAGAGGAGCTTGATAGCTGAAGGCTCTGGCTCCCATTCTACTTTTAGATACTCTAGGAACCACAAGGAACCCTGCATTCTGGGAGCGCAGTGCTCTAGTGGGATAATAGGGTACTATGAGCTCTTTAAGATATGATGGTGCCTGACCATTTAGGGCTTTGAAGGTGAGGAGAAGGATTTTAAATTCTATTCTGGATTTTACAGGGAGCCAGTGTAGAGAAGCTAATATTGGAGAAATATGATCTCTTTTTCTGGTTCTTGTCAGTAAATGTGCCGCAGCATTTTGAATCAGCTGGAGTCTTAAGGGATTTATTGGAGCAGTCTGATAATAGAGAGTTGCAATAGTCCAGCATAGACGTAACAAATGCATGGACTAGTTTTTCTGCATCTTTTTGAGATAGGATGTGCCTGATTTTTGCAATGTTACGTAAATGAAAAAAGGCAGTCGTTGAAGTTTGTTTTATGTGGGAGTTAAAGGACATATCCTGATCAAAGATAACTCCAAGATTCCTTACGGTTTCGCTGGAGGCCAGGGCAATGCCATCTAGAGAAACTATATCTTTAGATAATGTGTTTCGAAGGTGTTCGGGGCCAAGTACAATAACTTCGGTTTTGTCTGAGTTTAACATCAGAAAATTGCAGGTCATCCAGGTTTTATGTCCTTAAGGCATGCTTGAAGTTTAGCTAATTGATTGGTTTCATCTGGCTTGATCGATAAATATAATTGGGTATCATCTGCATAACAATGAAAATTTATGGAGTGCTTCCTAATAATATTGCCTAAAGGAAGCATATATAAAGGTAAATAGAATTGGTCCAAGCACAGAACCTTGTGGAACTCCGTGACTGACTTTGGCGTGCATAGAGGATTCATCATTAACGTGTACAAACTGATATCGATCTGATAAATAGGATTTAAACCAGCTTAGTGCAGTACCTTTAATGCCAATTAAATGTTCTAGTCTCTGTAATAGAATGTGATGGTCAATGGTATCGAATGCAGCACTAAGATCTAGTAAGACAAGTACAGAAACAAGTCCTTTGTCGGATGCAATTAGAAGGTCATTTGTAACTTTCACCAGTGCTGTCTCTGTGCTATGATGCACTCTAAATCCTGACTGAAAATCCTCAAATAGCTTATTGTTGTGTAGAAAGTCACACAACTGATTTGAGACTGCCTTCTCAAGGATCTTGGAGAGAAAAGGAGGGTTAGATATAGGTCTATAATTTGACAAAATCCCTGGATCAAGAGTGGGCTTTTTAAGAAGAGGCTTAATTACAGCTACTTTAAAGGACTGTGGCACATAGCCTTTTAATAAGGACAGATTGATCATATCTAGTAAATAAGTGCTAACTAAGGGTAAAATTTCTTTTAGCAGCCTAGTTGGGACGGGGTCTAAGAGACACGTTGATGGCTTAGATGAGGAAATCATGGAAGTTAGTTGATTAAGGTTGATGGGAGAAAAGCAGTCTAAATGTACAGGTTTTACAGTTGTTTGTAAGGTTCCTGTGTTTGAAGATAAGTCAGTACCAACTGAGGGCAGGAGGTGCTGAATTTTGTCTCTAATAGTTAGAATTTTATCATTAAAGAAGCTCATAAAGTCATTACTACTGAGGTCTATAGGAATACATGGCTCAACAGAGCTGTGACTCTCTGTCAGCCTGGCTACAGTGCTGAACAGAAACCTGGGGTTGTTCTTATTTTCCTCTATTAATGATGAGTAGTAGGCTGCTCTGGCATTACGGAGGGCCTTCCTATAAATTTTAAGACTAACTTGCCAGGCTAAACGTGATTCTTCCAGATTGGTGGAACGCCATTTCCTTTCAAGTTTTCGCGATGTTTGTTTTAATTTGCGGGTTTGCGGGTTATACCATGGAGCTAACCTCCTCTGTTTTATTATCTTCTTTTTTAGAGGGGCGATAGAGTAGAGTGTTATTCGTAGTGAGCCTGCAGCACTATCAACAAGATGATCAATTTGGGAGGGACTAAAGTTAGCATAGGAGTCATCTGTTACATTGAGACATGGAACTGAATTAAATGCCGATGGAATCACTTCCTTAAATTTAGCTACAGCACTATCAGATAGACATCTAGTATAGGAATGTTTGCCCAATGGCGTGCAGTCCAGCAATAGGAATTCAAAAGTTAATAAAAAATGGTCTGATAAAAAAGAATTCTGTGGAAAGACTATTAGATGTTCAAGTTCAATGCCATAAACAAGAACAAGGTCGAGGGTGTGGTTAAAACAGTGAGTGGGTTTATGTACACTCTGACAGAAGCCAATCGAATCTAATAATGAGATAAACGCAGCACTAAGGCTATCATTTTCTACATCCACATGAATATTAAAATCACCTACAATAATTATTTTATCTGTTTTAAGAACTAAACCTGATAAGAACTCTGAGAATTCAGATAAAAATTCAGAGTACGGTCCAGGAGCTCGGTACACTATAACAAATACAATTGGCTGTAGTGTTTTCCAGGTTGGGTGTGAAAGGCTAAGAACAAGGCTTTCGAACGAGTTATAATTTAATTTAGGTTTAGGTTTGATTAATAGGCTTGAGTCGAAGATGGCTGCAACTCCACCTCCTCGGCCTGAGCCTCGAGGAATGTGAGTATTAATGTGACTGGGGGAGTGGATTCATTTAGGCTAACATATTCATCGTGACACAGCCAGGTTTCAGTAAGACAAAATAAATCAATATTATGATCTGATATTAGATCGTTTACTAGAACAGCTTTAGATGAGAGAGATCTGATGTTTAAGAGTCCACATTTAATTCTCCTATTTTGTTGTACTGTTGCAGTGGAGGTTTTACTTTTTATTAGGTTTTTATGTGTAACTCCTCTTCTGTTTACTTTGGATTTAAATAATTTAAGTGGTCTGGGGGCAGACAACCTCTCTGTGGAGTTTAGGGTGGGTAACTGCTCTAA
Organism: Macquaria australasica; assembly: GCA_005408345.1. NCBI lineage: Eukaryota > Metazoa > Chordata > Actinopteri > Centrarchiformes > Percichthyidae > Macquaria > Macquaria australasica. The sequence continues at coordinate 56,067 of SEMN01001147.1, forward strand.
TGGAAGCGCAGAGAAGCATGTAGGACTGCAACTCTGCATCCTGGTCTGGACCACAGACTGTATTAAGTCTATGGTCTGAACTCTGAGCTGTCATGGCTTTGGGCCACTAATAAATTCGGCCAGATTTCTAGATATGAGAGCGGCTCCATCCAAAGTGGGATGAATGCCATCTCTCCTAATCAGACCAGGTCTTCTCCAGAAAGTCCGCCAATTATCTACAAAGCCAGGCACAAAGGTCAGGCACCATCATATCATAAAGAGCTCATAGTACCCTATTACCCCACTAGAGCACTGCGCTCCCAGAATGCAGGGTTCCTTGTGGTTCCTAGAGTCTCTAAAAGTAGAATGGGAGCCAGAGCCTTCAGCTATCAAGCTCCTCTCCTGTGGAACCAGATCCCAGTTTGTGTATGGGAGGCGGACAACCTCCTCACATTTAAGAGTAGGCTCAAGACTTTCCTCTTTGATAAAGCTTATAGTAGGGCTGACTCAGGTGACCCCTGAGCCCCCCCATAGTTATGCTGCTATAGGCCTAGACTGCCGGGGGACTTCCTATGATGCACTGAGCTCCTTTCTCCTCCTCTTCCTCTCCATCTGTACGCCCTCATATCCATCAATGCTTGTTATTAATTCAACTTCTTCCCGTAGTTGTGTGCTTTCTCTCCTCTCTCTCTCTCTCTCCCCTTCTGTTGCTTTCTGCAGGTATTTCTGCCTCCGGAGCTGTAGAGTCTGGGTCTGTGGTTGCTGCCGCCTGCTGCCCCCGTGCTCCTGCTCTGCACCCGCTGCTGCTATTGCTCTTGTTGCTCTTGTTATTAGTATTGCTGTTATAATGTTGCTCTTGGTGTTGTTTCTGTTGGTGTTAACATCAATGCCATTACCATATCTATTGCCTTACATCCCTATGTGGAACTGTATTGTGCTGCTGTATGTTCTCTTTCCTCCTGCTCTCTCTCTCCCCCCTCCCCCTTCAATCCAACCGGTCGAGGCAGATGACCACCCACCTTGAGCCTGGTTCTGTTCAAGGTTTCTACCTGTTAAAAGGGAGCTTTTCCTTGCCACTGTCGCATAGTGCTTGCTCATGGTGGGAACTGTTGGGTCTCTGTAAATATAAAGAGTCGGTCTAGACTTGCTCTATTCGAAAAAGTGCCCTGAGATAACTTTGTTATGATATGGCGCTATATAAATAAAACTGAATTGAATTGAATTGAATGTCTGGAAACCAACCATATTTGTACAAAATTTTGTGCCAATCCCTCAGGTCAAGATATTTTACTGACATCTTAAAATGTTCACCTGATGATGGCGCTACACGAAAAGTCAGGGGATGATGAAAGTAATTACAATTCATCCTGGGTGGAAAATGAATGTCTAAACAAATGGCATTCCATCGAATCCAATAATTAATTTCCTATTGGCTCTAGGGAATTCTTCAAGTATTCGTCAATAATTCTTCATGTAAGATATTTTCTTGTATATTGATGTTTCTTTTGTTTGTTTGTTTTTTTTTATTGGCTGTATTTGCATGTTTCCCCAATACACAGGAATACACCATTGACATCTTCTTTGCCCAGACATGGTATGACAGCCGATTGAAGTTCAACAGCTCGATGAAGCTGCTCATGCTCAACAGTAACATGGTAGGCAAAATCTGGATTCCTGACACATTCTTCAGGAATTCCCGCAAATCAGATGCCCACTGGATCACCACTCCCAACCGCCTCCTGAGGCTGTGGAGCAATGGGAGAGTCATGTACACACTGAGGTAGGACAGTTATGCAGCCACTTTGCTAACCTTTTTGGTAGCCATTTAATGTGGAACTATCAACTCTTCAAAGATTTTTGTTGTTTGTGCAGCTTTAGTGTGTGCATCTGTATTTTTATTATGTAGTTCTCTTTTAGGTGACCGCGATTTGTCAAAGCATGATCTAATTGTCATTGTTTTTTTCCTGCATTTGTTGGTGTAATTACAGAGAGAACATGTGTTCAGTCACACTTGGGAGGGAAAAAAACAACGCTGAGACTTGCTTTTTCTTTGTCACAATTCTGTTTTTGTCAGGTTGACTATTAATGCGGAGTGTTACCTTAAGCTGCATAACTTTCCAATGGATGAGCACTCGTGTCCACTGGAGTTTTCAAGCTGTAGGTGGTCAAACATTTTCCCCTCCCATTTTTGAACCCGCCATCTCGACTTCAACTTCGTAACTTGCCCAGAGAGAGGGGTTTCTGTGTGGGCTAGCATAATGGCTAAGCTCTTGTTCCTTTTCCTTGCCAAAAGGCCCATCTGCTTGAGGCTGCCCTCTCTAAGCCTGTACCAATCTATCATATGCTCCACCAGCAGAGAGAGAAGGTCACCCAGTCCCATTTTCTCTGACAGACTTAATGAATTATGCACCCTCTCCCAGTCTGATTCATGCTGTCTGTGTCATCCTTCATTCGTCTCTTGCATTGTGCTTTAGCGTCTCATGTCTTGTCATGATCTTAATCTTCCACACACTGGTGAAAAAAAAACATTGAGGGCAAAAGTCAGGACCAGTACAGTCGCACTAAATGTCATCAAATGAGCACAAACCAGTGGTAATTTCATCAATAAAACTACTAAACAACTAAAGAGACCTCACCTGATAAACAGTATTGGTAATTTGTTTAAATGCATAAAAGAACATAAAGTTTGCTTACAAGCAAGCATCCTCTTGCAGTTGTGCAAATAATGCTCTCTCAGTTGCAGTGATGGAAGTAGAGTCAATACTGGTTTCTTTAAACTATTAAGGCAATCTTTCCCATACCTTAAATATGACCACATTATTTATTTGACCATAACCAAGTAGTTTTATTTGCCTATAGTTCAAGGTTAAGGATTTGCAACATGACATTATAGCTGTAGCCCCCTTCACACTACACACACAGAATATGGATACAAATATTTAAAGTTAGAAAAGAATACAAATAATTCAATTCAGAAAGACAGCAGGAGGAAAGAGAACATACAGCAGCACAGTACAGTTCCACATAGAGATGTGAAGTAATGGTATTGATGTTAATATTAATAGAAATAATACTAATAGCAATATTATAATAGTAATACTAATAATAAGAGCAATAACAGTAATAGCAGCAGTGGGTGTAGAGCAGGAACACGGGGGAAGCAGGTGGCTGCAACCATAGATCCAGACTCTACAGCTCCAGAGGCAGAAACACCTGCAGAAAGCAACAGAAGGAGAGAGAGAGGAGAGAAAGCACACAACTACGGGAAGAAGTTGAGTTAGTAACAAGCAGAGGAGAGAGGAGCTCAGTGCATCATGGGAAGTCTCCCGGCAGTCTAGGCCTATAGCAGCATAACTAAGGGGTGGCTCAGCTTTATCAAAGAAGAAAGTCTTAAGCCTACTCTTAAATGTGAGGAGGGTGTCTGCCTCCCATACACAAACTGGGAGCTGGTTCCACAGAAGAGAAGCTTGATGGCTGAAGGCTCTGGCTCCCATTCTACTTTTAGAGACTCTAGGAACCATAAGGAACCCTGCATTCTGCGAGCGCAGTGCTCTAGTGGGGTAATGGAGTACTATGAGCTCTTTAAGATATGATGGTGCCTGACCATTTAGGGCTTTGAAGGTGAGGAGAAGGATTTTAAATTCTATTCTGGATTTTACAGGGAGCCAGTGTAGAAAAGCTAATATTGGAGAAATATGATCTCTTTTTCTGATTCTTGTCAGCATTCTGGATCAGCTGGAGTCTTAAGGGACTTATTGGGGCAGCCTGATAATAGAAATAAAAATAATATATACAGTTGAAGAATAAATAGGGAGTGCTGCATTTGATCATGTACAATAGTATTCGTAATACTGAAGTAGAAAAGTAGAAAATTAAGTAAAAATTCCGGCGCTCTTGAAGGATGGGGCCAATGGTCGAATAAGAATGAAACAATGACTGTCCAGCTTACTAAGAATGGAAGTTCATGGTGTGGTAGGCATTCAAAAAGTGTATCCGAGGCACTCTGATAATGAATATAAAAATCCTTTATTAGATCATGGATAGACCAATGCATTTAGACTCAAACAGTCTTCATCAGGGTATAGGGTGCAATGAGAACAGGTGTTCAATATAAAACTCATCAAGTGGTCATGTGACTAAGTCACATGGCATGTTAATTTTGTCACTTGAAGAGACCACATACAAGATGACAATCAGGGAAATAATAATATTGCAAATATATACTATAGAAATCTCACACATACAAAGTGGCAAAAAAGGAGAAACAGGAAAACAATAGAAAAAATCAATATTCAGTAATATATCAATAAGGTATAAATTAAGGACAATCTAACCTTGATATACACTATTGTAGATAACGGCACCATTAAAAGCACCCTAAAAGTTGAGAGTGCTCATGATTCATCATGAGCACTCTCAACAGTGCCCATCAAAATAAGACAAGTGGTCAAAGTTCATAATTGTAATAGCAAAGATATTCAATATTGAGATGAAGAATAATGATAGTATACAAAGACTGAAGAAAACTGCATACATATGGAAAACACACAGTTCAAAACAGTATAGCATAACATCACAATATAGAATAGCAACACAATATTCCTGGTGAAGCAGTGTAGAAAAATCACAGTGTGAAAAAATCACATGGATGCTCTATCACATAATAAAAAAGTTATAAAAAGGCGAGAAATCAATTTCTTCATTTAAGGTAACTCCTCATATATACAGTTACTTATACAAAAGGTAGTAGTATGACAATGTGCAAAACCAGCATAACAGAAAGTTCCATTTTATTTATTTATGGTGGAGTGCAGAGGATGAGGTGGAGTTGTCTCACAGCCTATGGAAAGAAGCTGCACTTTAGTCTGGTGGTACGGCAGCTGATACTTCTATATCGCTTGCCAGACGGCAGCAGGATGAACAGGCTGTGGCTGGGGTGGGTATTGTCTTTTAGTATTCTTTGGGCTCTGCGCAAGCACCTCACCTCACGGATATCACTGATGCTCGGTAGATGGGTACCAATGATGATCTAGGTGGTTTTAATCACCCGCTGCAGAGCCCTCCTGTCCTGGGCCGTACACATCCCATGCCAGTTTGTGATGTCTCCAGTCAAGATGCTTTCTATTGCTCCTCAGTAAAAGTTAACAAGAATGGAAATTTTTCCTTCTTAAGTTTCCTTAGGAAATAGAGTCATTTCTGAGCTTTCTTTACCAGGGTGGAGATGTGTGATGACCATGACAAAACTTTTCACCTGCTCCATCTCAGCTCTACTGATGTAGACAGGGGTGTGTCTTCGCCTTCTCAGCTCAGTGGCACTGGAGATGGCATCCTCTGTGGATCTGTTGGTTCTGAATACAAACTCGTGAGGGTCCAGGATGGCTGGAATATTGTCTTTGATGTGCTGGAGAACCAGTTTCTCAAACCACTTCATCAGAATGATGAGTGGTAGTCATTTAGATAAGACACTGCAGAATTTTTAGGACATGGTGGCTGTCTTGAAGCAGGTGGGAACACTCTCCTGTGACAGTGATATGTTAAAAATGTCAGTAATGACTAGCTGGTTGCCACATGTACTTAGTACACGGCCAGGGATGTTATCAGGTCAGTAGCTTTACTCAGGCTACATCCACACTAATACGTTTTCTGTACAAAAACGATCTCCGTACAGATGAGCGTTTTAACACTGTTTCAGAAATAATCTCAGTCTATACTACTGTACATGCCTGAAAATGCATATCACATGATCATTTACATACACTGGGCATGCGCATGCCGGTGTAAACAGGAAGCAGACTGTCTACTCTGTGGTTGGTTGCTTATAGAAAATACTACAGTCGAAGAACAGCAATGGCGAAAAGTAAGACCAGAGATTTCGATGCATGGACTGACAATCAGGTGGAGCTGTTACTGAAAGTAACTGTTGTAATTCATTTTCCATGTTGAATTAACCACTGGTAGTCAAAGCTTATGTCGTTTGTTTTCTTCCGGAAAATAGTTACGTGATAGGGGCATGACGAATCAGGGAAGGACATGTTGAGGCTGATAAGACCAAATCAGGAAGCAAATGTTGGTGTCTACGTTATCGTTTTAAAGTGGCTAAGTTTCTGCCCTTCCTACTAAAACGCAATCCCAGGGGATTTCAAACTAAAATGTAGCCTCACATTTTATCTCAGCAGGGTTCTTTTCACATCTGCTCTGGATGCTGACAGTGGCCGGTCTTCTTCTTCTGGGGGTGGAGTAGACTTCTTTGTTGAGGAGATCAAAGCGAGCATAAAAGGTGTTAAGTTCATCTGGCAATGTGGATTCATTCATAATAGAGGCCAGTCTCACTCTGGCAGTGCTGTATGCTTCCTTGTCACCTGACCGAAAGGCAGCTTTTTTGGCTCTGGATAGGGCCCTCACCTCTCCATTCATCCAGGCTTTCTGGGAGGGGAATGGTTTTATTGTCTTTGTGATCACCACATCATCAACACATTTGCTGATGTATGATGTCAGTGATGATGCATATTCCTCAAGATTGATGTGGTTCTCCTGGGTGGTGGCATCTCTGAACATATGCCACCCTGTGAACTCAAAACTGTCCTGTAGAACTGCTGTAGCTTCATCTGTCCAAACTTTTTTCACTTTTTTTTGTAACTGCCAGGAATGTTTGTGTAAACATGATCCAGGGTATTGCTTCCCCTGGTGGGGGCGTGGACATGCTGGTGGAATTTAGGTAAAACTGTTCTGAAGCCTGTTTGGTTGTTTTGTCATGGTTGTTGACTGCTGATGACCTCATGCATTTCCTGTAGTACATATTTTGGCGTTTGGTCCGGCTGGTCTCTAGCAGTGACCATCTCACGGTCCGCTGTACTTAAAAACAAGTAGCGAAGTTTCAAGGAACTACTGGTTTCCGCATCTACATGCACCGCCATCTCGGCAGATAATATAAGTGACCTTAACCATATAGGAGGCATATCAGAAAACTTCACGAGAAGTATTCTGAACAGTCTTACAGGTCATTTTGGAATGCATTGAAAAGAGACGTTTTGTAGTTTAGGTATGAGGACTTGTTGGCCAAAAAATATTTGTTTCAATGAGAGTTTGGAATATTTTCAAATCTTGCAAATATGCCTTAGCCTTCTTTGTGTAAAATAATCCAATTTCGAAGTAATACAAGCTCAAGATAAATACAATACTGTGGCATCAACAAACAAACTTCACTACAAATGCATTAATGACAAAGGGAATTTCTTTCCTCCTTCATTCCACACTGTATTGCCTTGGAGTAAGCACTAGATCACAACTGCACAAACTACTACTGACTATTATAGAAATGCCTATCAAACCTCATGTTTACCTACCACATACTGTAGTGCACAGACTGTTATTTGCAAGACATCTTGCTCATTTGAAGAAATTTCATGAGACTGGGCAGGTCAATTCCATCTTGAATGCTACCCTTTGCCTTGCCATGGTGCAATGTTCCCTTGTGATGTACAGTACACTGAATGACAGATGTGAGCTTCCTGTTGTATATTATAGGCATCAGTAAAGGCTTATAATTTATCTATTATGTGTCTGTGTTGGGGGTGGGTGTTCTATAGATGGTTATCCCAAGAATGAGATCATGTACCGGTGGCAGAGACGGGCAGTGGAAGTGGCAGATCAGCGGTACTGGAGACTCTACCAGTTTGCCTTTGTAGGGTTGAGGAACACCTCTGATGTGGCACACACCCAGTCAGGTGAGAGAGGATGACCAAGTATCTTACATCTTGATAGTCTCCAGTTTTACATGAGGCACTGATATTACAAGAATTTAGAATTTGGATTAGTTTTAAGGAAGAGTGCGGTTTAACATTATCAAATAGATCCAATTTGTTCTTGTTTTGCATTTTTGTTACCATGATGTAAACCAATCCTATGTATGTGTGCAGTCTCCTCGCCTGTGCATTTATTTTAGTAATCCATATTTAAGTAGGTAATTCTTACATAAGAATTACCTACTTAAAGCCTACTTAAGAAATACTCCCCCAATCATATAACACTGATAACTTGCAATGGATTACATCCCAATCTGTTCTCTATTTTACCCTGTCTTACCTAAATTCTTTGAACATCTCACTTTTCCCCCAGGGATTATTAATGTTTTATCACTATCTACCTTATTGTTAAACTTTCAGGGGAATATGTAATCATGACAATTTTTTTCGATCTGAGTCGGAGAATGGGCTACTTCACCATCCAGACATACATTCCTTGCAGTATGATTGTAGTCTTGTCCTGGGTCTCCTTCTGGATCAACAAGGATGCTGTCCCAGCCCGCACATCTCTAGGTTTGATATGTTTTTATTTCATACAAAGTTAAACTGAGTCAGAGTGCAAATTTGCCCTGTTCTGTAAATCACTTTACTGGTCATCGATCTTTGAAATATTTCAACATAATGAGGAAATGAAGGCTTTAGAGACCCTGAAAACTTATTTTCTCAATCAGCTTTGGATCCAAGTGATGGGATCCTATATGAACACACTATTTTCTGCCAAAGAAAATACTTGGAAAATGGTTATTTTACAATAGATATTTCTGTATTTCCTTTATTCTCTGTGCTCATATCACTGGTTTTAAGTGGGCTCTGTTAGAAAAAATTAGGTGTCACATACTTACTTGCACCAATCAGGATTTAGCAATATTTCAATGAGAATGTAATGACAGTTGGTGGGTTGTTAGGCCACTGTCAATCAAACCTGATCAAACCACACCCACACAATCCTGATGAAGCAGATTAGCTGAGTTTATGAGTGTAAATATCTTAATAAAAACACCTGAAGACCTGTTTTTGATTTCATTGTTGCTTATTTAGTCATGAATATTAATGCTGTAGAGGAAGACATTTGAAGCGCTACATAAGTTTCACACAATGATTTCCCCAATGTTAGGAAGAGGTAATTGTTTAAAACTTCAGGACCTCAATATACAGAAGCCTTTTGAGGAGGTGCCATTTAACTGCCCACAACAATTCAGTTGTTCTATGCTTTATAGCACATAATACCAAAGGGACAAGACAAGCTAAAGATTCCAACTTTGTCGAAATACCCCTAATTGCTAGGAATTTTACTGATTTGTGCTTTGGCTGTCCCATATTCTGCCAAATTCATCATGCAGGACACACACATTAAAATGAATGTAGAGAAAAAGTATTTGATATTCCACTGAGGAATCTGTCTGTGTGACAATCCATTTAGGTATTACCACAGTGCTCACCATGACAACTCTAAGCACAATCTCCAGGAAGTCTCTGCCTAAGGTTTCCTATGTCACTGCCATGGACCTGTTTGTCTCTGTCTGCTTCATCTTCACCTTTGCTGCCCTCATGGAGTACGGCACTCTGCACTACTTCACCAGCAACAGACAGACCAAAAAGGATAAAGCCAACAATAACACACAGGTACTTAACATTCATTTTCTTTCTTCTTCTTTCTTTTCAATGTGTCATTTTCTTTTCAACCCACTGAATTTAATAGTAACATACTGAAATACCTGTGTGTTTTCCTCCCCAGCAGAAAGCCTCCAGCATGGTGAATATCCGACCTGGCACATCCCTACTGCAGATGAACAACATTGTGCCCTATCACGAGGAGGGTGACTATGCTTACGAGTGTTTGGATGGAAAAGACTGCACCAGCTTCTTCTGCTGCTTCGATGACTGTCGCTCAGGTGCCTGGCGTGAAAACAGGATGCACGTGCGGGTTTCCAAGATTGATTCTTACTCACGAATATTCTTCCCCACTGCTTTTGGCCTTTTCAATCTGGTTTATTGGATAGGTTATCTGTATCTATAAAACCAGTACCTCAGCAAAGGACGACTGGAGTTTAACATCTGCAAGCATTTCACAGAAGCAGAGCTGCTCTTATAGAAGAAACAATACCTTTAATTGCAAAAAGAGGAACTCAATTCAAATCTAAAGACAAATTATGAATGACAGTGCCTTGTTTTTCCCCACACTAGCAATGAGGCATGGCAAATGAGTGATGTCAGTCAGTCAGTCTGTCCCTCAATCTGTCCAGTGCCTTGTTTCAGAGCAAGACAGGTCAACAATTACTGGCTAATATGTCATTAGGTAAAGTATGGATAATCCCTAATACTTATGGTGACCCTCTGATCTTTCATCTAAATATTCCTCTTGACATTACAAGGCATCTAAAAAGATAAAGGCTGAATTTCCATGAAATTTGTTGTGGATATTCATCATTGCCAGGGGACTGACCTAATTTTTTATGACCCTCAAAACATAAGAAATATCAAAATCTACAACAAAAAAATACGAATGAACCTTTTGCATTTAAAAGGTTAAAGAAAAAGGACCTTACTCTTTGAGGAAAAGCTCTATCTCTGTAGGGATCCTTTCCATAATGTTGTCAGACACTTTGAATAACAGTCTAAGTCTGTCAGTGGCAAAAACAAGCACTTTTAGTGGATGTAGTTTTCACAGGCGCAGTTGCCTACAAGGATTATGTTGCAGCCACTGCAGCCTGTTCGCGGCTGCAGGCTGAAGCAATCTACTGGACCAATTCCAAAACTTTTGGTAACTATTAGTCATTCAGACCCCAGAATTTGTAAAAATAGGGCCCAGGTTTAAAAATACCAGAATTACCCTTTAAAGATTTTAGCCCCACTTCTGTTAAGGCTCTAACAATGTTGTTTGTTCCATCCAACACTTTTATAAACGATGGAATATCCTTCTCCGTAGTCACATCCTCCATCTCTTACTGGGGGATCCTAAGAAGAGCTGACAGCTAAGGCGTTCCCATCTGGCCTGGGAATGCCTTAACTGTCAGCTGTGCTGGGAGTATGTCCACAGGGAGACATCCAAAAGGCATCCTAATCATCAACTTGCTCCTTTCAATGTGAAAGAGCAGTGATTCTACTCCAAGTTCCTTTCAGATGTCTGAGGTCCTCAGCCTGTCTCTAAGGGTGAGCCCAGACACCCTGAAAAAGGAAACTTATTTCAGCTGCTTGTTTCCACAGTCTCATTCTTTCTGTCATTACCCAGAAGTCACGGCCATAGGTAAGGGCTGGAACATAGATCGATGAATAAATAGAGCTTCAACTTCAGGTTCATCTCCCTCTTCACCATACCCTGAGGTACTTGCAGTCCTTCCCTTGTGGCACTGACTCCCCATTCATTTAAAATGGAGACCTTGACATTAAGACTAATGACTGTAGGTAACCTAAATAACTCAATATAGCTAAATTACATTTTTCCTTTAACAGCAAAATTGCAGATAATATTGGCTAACTCCACTCATACTCACTAAATAATTTTTCTTTGGCTTTTAAGTTTAAGTTTATCTCAACCAGTAAAATATTGGGTTCTGATTGCCAGTTCCATTTTGGATTATGTTAGCAAAACACCATTAATCACTAAGCTCTGATGCTAACGACTCTTATTGCGCCTTTTATCTCTTCTCATTCTTTTTTATTAACAAAGAGGAACGTAGAAAACATTTAGGTACATTTAGGCCTTATTTTTATCCACCATGCTGTTGCTTTTGCCGCGTAAAATTAAAAAAAACAGTGGCAGATTATGTCAGCTGTAGCCAACAAATGTTAATTCCACTAACTTAATTCCAACAACTAAAATTAACTTGCAAATGTTGGAATTTAAACCTCATTAGATTCTATCAGGATTTGAAAGAATTCTGATTCAATAAGCATGTTTGATACTTGATTTATATCCATAGCAGCTCTGACCCCAGGAACGTTTGCACAAGTAAAACTCCAGTCCATACAGAGGAGATATTGCCATCAAACCTAAAAAAAAATTGCCCAAATGTTTGTTTACTCTTTGCCACCGTGCTATTGATTTTGTTGAGAAGCAGGAAAGAGGAGATGCATTGCACTTTGTACTTGTAATTTGGAATGGAGGGGTATTGTTCCTTCTCCTAAAGGTATATCCCCTGATTTTCTTAGAGAGGCTAATAGCTCCTATGATGTAAACACAGTTGAGTTTCAAAGATCACTTGAGATTTAAAGCATCAACAGTGGGTTTTGCAGGACGTTTGGGATTTGGGGGCACTACTGGTCACTATAATACAACCAGGGAGCATATCTTTATATATTAGAACAACTCCATTGTTCATAGGGTTCTAGGTTCTATTTTTCTAGGCAACACCTCACAGCATTATCATTTGTGAGGTCAAATAGGCCAGCCTCTGCTCAGAAGCTACTGCATGGAATGAATTTGTAACCTCTGTCAAACAGTGAATTGTCATGAACAATGATGGTTGTTTTTCCAGCAGCCAGATTTTATACTCTGATGTATCATAGGTTACAAGAAGTGATATAATTGTCATTGATGGGCTGTTCAGGCAAATGCTCATACACTCTCAAAAACACTGAATTGAACATTTCCAGTTCTAAATTGTATTCCTTTCTGGTTTGAGAAAACAATGTCCTTTACTATACAGCTCATAAATTACTTGAATTTCCTTTTATACAGTTCTATTGTATGTAAAAGACTCACTATATGGACAGATATTTCCCCACCCCACAAACAATCTGAAACACAAAAAATGAATGCATACTGAAATATTTTATTAATATCTTCTTAGAATTACACTACACAATATTTTCAATATAATGTCATTGATCAACAATTAACTTAAAGCTCATTCATTTTTACTTTTAAGCTACAGAGATGCACAGAAATATTGTTAAAAATGTCTTCAAAAATGGCAGAGGTTCATAAAGTTGTCATGTAGTTTGACATTATCTAGTTTACTCTGAATTAGACGTGGAAATCATCAGGTTGAATCATTTTTCTGTTTCTAATTGTTTCATACAGTTTGATTCGGAGTCACTATGTAGCTCATTCACTGTCCATTACCATTAAAATGCACCAGTAAGAGACTGGATCACTGTTAACATAACATGATGTAACACAGCTGTTTCTGACTGTTTTCAGTTCAGTCTGTTACTGGCTCAAACTGTTCATTCAGTTCAGTACAAATCAAATCTAGGCCTACATGAGCACGGTTTATGAGATTAATAGCTCAGCAATAGACCATCGTGATTGTTTCCAGGAAGTAATATACTATACAACAGCAGAGCTGACAATGGCATTTTCAGTTGGCAGAGAGTGGAGATCGAAACAAAGAACGACTGATTTGGACAATGACACAAATCTAACACTGAATCCTCAAATCGGCATGAAAGTGAACACTGCTACTCTGAATAGCCAAATCCATCCAACAGAGCAGATTTTATGTCATGTAGATTTTATGTCATGGTCTATTAAATCAGCAGCACCAGAAGTTCTTGGCAAGACGCTAAGGCTGCTCTGAGTGCCAGTTCTAACTGTTGTGGCTGTAAGCTGTTTTAGCTCTAAGCTGTGGCTTTGTTGTTAAAAGGGGTCAACAGTAAGCAAGTAACTGTTAGCTACTGGTAGTCAGTCAGCTACTGCTGCACTTTGGTAATATTACTCAAAACATCATCATTATTGTCTCTGCTGTTCAGAAGTATAAAAACGTTTGAGTAGTCAAGGATTGCGTATGCTAACACAAGTGTATTATGGGATACGCAAGTTCTTTGCTCTTTAACAAATGTGTAAACCAGAAGATGTCAAACTGTCATCATGAACCTATGCCATTATTAAAGAATATATCTACTATTACATTCTTTATTAATTTGAAGTTACTGAGCATTTCATGTAAATAGTATTTAGAAAATAAATACTTTCAGCCCTAAACCCCTGTAGTCTTTTTAGATCTACTAGTTAACTAGCAGTATACTGTGCATCCATGTAGACTGCTAAATCTTTGGTTTTTTTGTGCTATTAAAAAAAGAAAGAAAACACAGGTCAATACTACTTCAGGTATTTTTGTCATGTTCTAAAATGTAGAAATGGAAATGTGACACATGCAGACAACGCAGACACCATGAGAGGAAAAATGCTACACTAACATTTGCCGATTAAATAACCGCCAACAAGTGGTTCGTGAACTTTTCACATACACCAAAGAAACTGTCAATTTAGTAGCATGTCCTGTATGAATGTCATGTTGCACATCAGTTCTGATTGCATCAAGTCTCCACATGTGTAAAACATCAAATACAGAATAGTCTCAACCCTTAAAACATTTCCATGTTGTCAATATGCCATATTTCTGACATGTTTTTAGAAATTTCAAGGTGACATACATATTAATTAACCCACATTTCAGTAAAAAGTAATGTCTGAGGTGTCCATACACAAGTAGTTTTCAGCCATGCAAGTATCTAGCAAGGAACGTACTGAAAGCCACATTAATCTATGCAAACATGAACATTGTTGCAATTGTTCTCTTAGGGTGTGATAACTCCTCCTTTGTTTGGTTTGAACAAGGGATGTACAATTTATTAAATTAGTTTAATTGATTAATGGTATTAAAGAAATAGATAATCAGTTAGAAAATTTCCAGAGCACCAATAAAAATGTGACTCATGCATGAGGAATACTTGACAAAACCAAAATCTCTACATCCTTTGTCTGAACCAAAATGAAATTTAGCATTTCTCTACTCAGTTCATGTACTTAGTTCATTTCCCACTTACAACTAAACCTGTTTTTAAAACATGACACACCACACCAAAGTTGTCTTATAATAGGTTGGAGACATTTTTTTCATGTGTCTTTCTGCAATATTGATGCACCTCACGCCCCTGGTGCAACTGAATGAGTAAATACTCCAGATCACAAATACAAAAAATAGACTTAATCATACTTCAGTTAAACCTGTTGTTTACCTGTTGTCCTGATACATTCAGTATAAAGTACATTTCCACAGCACCAACATCACCAGTACTCACTACTCTGTTGCTCTCAGTTTCTCTCCTTACAACAAATACTGCCCTCACTCACTAATTAAATGTAGGGAGTTCTAGTTTGCCTTTTTTGACCATTGTTAAGCTTCTGTCAATGAAACTCAGCACTCCCTGCACAGTTGTTTCACATCAAAAGCCTTCCAGAGCAGCTTAAAGGGTATAATGCCTACCTGTCTTAATAGGCTTTTGATATGAAACACACACAGGAAGTGTTGAGTTGCACTGACGGTAGCTTTACAGCGAACAAACAAATGCCAGTAGAAGTTATTGGGGACACAGTATGTCTGTTTGATATCATTTTATTATGTTATAAAACACATAACACACTGTCTGAATATTCACAAAACAAGAAAAAAGAAAACAAACTACGCAAATTCAATCCACCGTGGAGCATGGACATACAATGACAAAAAGTATGAAAGGAAACTAAATTAAACACAAACCATGTGTTATGCATACAATTAAAGCATAACAGAATAAAAACACTAAATGTTAATATAACTTAGTTGCCACTCTGCTGCTCTCAGTTTCTCTGACATGACTGTTGTTGAACCAGTTAAATTAGTGCTGTAGAAATGTACTTGAATTCCTGAATGGAATACTAAATTTATGTGACCCATTATAGTACAGGTAACTCAACTGCTCCTCAATGTGTAATCCAGCTTTTATTAGGTATGCCTTTATTTGTTTGTACCAGCCAAAAATACCAGCTTTTTAAATTGAGAATTTAAAGTAGGCCACTTTAAGTATTCATAGTGTAAACTCTGTCCACACACTGCAAGGCTATTGGAAACCAGTCACTGTAGAGAATAATGATCATCACACATCAGTGTTTCGCACCACTAGAGTATGGTTGAGCTTTAAGTCTCAGACAAAACTCACAAAAGTTCCTCTTACCTGTTCCCACCTCTGCAGCAGTGAAACCCTTCATTAGGTTTCGCTGCTTCCAGTCACATTATTCTTTTAACTGCTAGTTAATAGCAAAAACAGTTCAATTCAAGGACCATGTGCTAATGTCAAATATTCTTCTAATGTAGCATTTATAGCAGGCTTGGTAAATCTGTTGATACTGTACCAAAAGGAAATTCTGTAGATACATGGGTTGCAAAATGTTTCATGATTCTCATCATGACAATGCTTTTAAATATAGCAGATTGCATTGTAATATAGTGTTGGTCTAATATATTGCTCTTCTAGGGATACTTTTGTGTACTAAATGCATTGTTCATATTTGGGGAAATAAATCCAAATTACAAATTGAATATGCTTAATATTTACAATACTGCAGGTTATTTACAGCATAATAAATGCAAGCACCATTTGTTTTTCAGAGTTTCTTTGCCCAAATATTGTAGCTTACACAGCTGACTATATTGATTGCAGAGTATAATTTCAAGAATTTGCACGTTTTGACAAAGCTGTGTCTTAGGGTTAGCACTGATGGCCTCTGCCTACACATGGTAGGATAGTCCAATAGTTTAGGGCCTTCAGTTCCCCCAGCTTCAACACTCCTCTGTCTTGGCTTCAAAAAATATTGTTTTCATGATCTATGTTAAAAAAAATGTAGGTTTATATGGCTTTTTCAATCTTTGTAAAGTGTAACTCAAATTATTAATTCACATGTTTTCACAAGTTGCTCTGTAACTCCTGTACATGTCAGACATTATGTTTCATACCCTCCTTGTATGAAGCTAAAGACTTAAAAATCTAATGCTGGTATTTTTCAGCCCAACAACCTCAAAAAACATGTTCAGTGATCATGTGAACATGAAAGCAATGTTCTTCGCTGTACTAATTATTAATGATTGGCATAATGTTATGTATTGCATTCAACTCAAGCCATATAAACACATCTATCATCTGTGTACAGTGTCATTCTCTGTAAATGTTGTCATATTGTATCGTTACTACTAACTCAATACACTGTGGGAAAATAAAGCAGTGCCTGGAAAAAGTCCAAGTGGTGTTATCAGACTTCACGTTGCAGTAGGAAACCATCTCAGACACAGTAATAACTCTGATACATCGTGAAAAGCTAGCATAGATTAATATAAAGTAGATTCACACTGTCAGTTCTACATTCTGCTTTTACACATTATCCTATAGAATTCATCTGACTCAGTCAGTCCATAGAAACCTGGAACATGTTTTATCCATGCTAGCTGTGTGGGTCTAGGAATGTCAGTCAGTTCACCACTTTGGTTCAGACTGAAATATAAGATAAGATAAGATAGCCTTTAATTGTCCCACAGCGGGGAAATTTTCAGCGTTACAGCAGCCAGCAAAAGTGTCATATATAGAAATACAATAATAAAATATAATCAAATACAATAAAAATAAATAGAAAAATAGTCCTGTACACAGTATAGACAGGAATAATAATAGAGTGACTGAGTGCATTTGTAAGTATGAACAATAGATAAGATAAAAAATATTGCACATACAACGTAACATACATGTACATGAAAATATTACACAGCAACAGATGAAGTAAATGACATCATGAATAAAAAAAACAAACAAAAAAATGAATTGTCATTGCATCGTGATCCCTTAACTTTTCATCTAGTGCCATCATCAGGTCAAAATTTGAATTTGTCGAATACTGTGGTTTATGACCAAATACCTGCAAAACTAATGACATTCCCATCAGCCTCAACTGTACTTTGTATTTAGTGCTAATTAGCTAATGTTAGAATGCTTACACGCCAAACTAAGATGATGAACATGGTATTTATTATCTGCTGAACATCACCATGTTAACACTGTTATTGTGAGCATATTTGCAAACATTTAGCTTGAAGCACCACTGTGCATGAGTATAGCTTAACAGAGCTGTTAGCATGGCTGTAAACTCTTAGTGTTGTTGATTTATAATATACAAAACCTTGCAGGGTTAAGATACATTTCATATGCTGGTCCTTGTGGGCTGGAGAACAGCTTCATATCATCAACTCAATGCTTCAACCATTTATTTCCTTAAATATATTCAACTTCTGTATTTGATGTATTAGCATTTGATATATTTTGACTTTTAGCTTTGCTGATTTTTAATTTTACATTGTCAGGCACGTTATTATTTAGTTTTAGAGTACATATGAAGTTCATTATTACTCATACTTCAAGAGGGAGGAGGGAGTCATTTTTGCTGAGCTGATATTTCAGGGTTATGCATCACACCCTGAGCACATCTTGTCAGCAACTGTTAACACGTAGAGTTATGTAATGTTTTGGATTACAGCAGGAGCCAACTGGAAACAAAATTCACCTGTGGCATTTTTTTGAACCACAAGCTACTAATGGTTCACCTTAGAACAAATACTGCTAAACTATGTATTAATAAAATCATAATCACCACTGATTCCGATATCTGAATGCTGAAACCAGTACTAAAAAGTCTTAAAGTTGGGGTAGGCAAAACCTGTGCAAACCTATGCAAAACCTTCCGCCTCTCTCTCTGCTGCCTCTTATCACTCCGCTAAGCCCCTCCCAACAAACCCTCAAGGGCAGCAGAAGGAGTCGGTTGCCCTGCACAACCTCATGCCTCATAGGGGCCACTCTCCACGGTGTGAGCCTCACCAAGACCCCGGTCCCTCTCACCGGGACTTGTCTTCTCAAAGATGCCCCTCCAGCGCTTTGTGGCCCCACAGCAGAGCGCCCCAGGCTTCAGAGGCAGCTGCTGTCTAACAGCGGGATGAGAGGCTAGTACATCACACACACACACACACACTACTGTCCCCCCTTAAAAGTTATTCCCCACTGTTTGTTGTCATGTCTCTTTGTCACTCGTCGTTACGAACATAATGAGCCTGAAGCTCCATGTTGAGCCGGGATGTGTTTTGTACTATACACCGCTGAAGGCAAAGGAGGTATTGTAAATTTATCACAAGTGGCAGGAGTTTCTGCAGGATTTTCTGCCATTGAATCAGGCTTTCACCATCTGAAGGACATGCACGAGCATCTGTATTTGTAGAACAGCCAATAGGAACACACCCTCTCTCTGAAATAACCTGTGATTGGCCAAAGAGTCCCGTCACGAGCTAGCCTGAAAACAGAGCCAAGAGGAGGGGCAGAAGTCTAGTTTACTCTCAAACCACTTGAATTACAATATGTTGAACGCTTCTTATGGAATTTTTGCCCAAAAAATGCCCAAAAATGCCCTGCTTTAAACTGCAATTGCTTGAATGGTCAATGGTGGCTCCATTCGACTTTATTGGACTTACCCTCACATTCCCTCTAGAAGTATAAAATCAAAACATATTTTCCAGAAGTACAGTCTCAATAGTTAATTTTAATCTAATGTGCATCTTGGGCTCAAGATGAGTAGGGACTTTGTATGATTTAGGAATTTACCTTCAACACCTGGTTCATGAAGGATGTGTTTCACTTAAATTTACTCACCCATTCCATTCTGGAAGAGGAAGAAAAAGCAAGGAATCCTGGTGAAACAAAAAAAACTTTATCAGAAAACTAGTACAAAAATTAGTACAATGTAGAGAAACAGAATGACAATATACAGTTTCAGTTTAGTTAATTTATATATCACTTTAAAAAGCAATAATTTAAAGACAGACATTATGTATACACATACAAGCATAAAGGCATATATGTGCATAGCAGATGTGAAAATAAAGCCAGATTAAAATAGATACAAGTTAAACACAATGTAAAATCCATTGTAAACCACAATAAACACAGGTTAAACACAAGTTAAAAGCCAGAGAATAAAAGTGGGTCAGACACTTTAGACAGACTGTCTAATGGCTATTCCAGAGCCGAGGAGCCGCTACAGAAAAAGCCCTGTCCCCGGCCTTTTTTCAACACGAATGGGGCACAGCCACCATGCCACAATGACAGAGTATCAAAACTACAAAGTAGTAGAAATACAGAATGACAGAATTACTATACAGTTTACAACCAAGAATTCCAAAATTAAACAGAAGTACCAAAATTACATTATATTGTACCACTGATGATTTCATATATAAACATAATGGAATATATATACAACTTAAAAGACCCTTCCATTAACAAATATGGGACTCATATTGTACAAATGGAGAAAAGACGGGTAATTTAAGGTGACTTTTTAATTGCAGACTAACAACTCCACTCTTAAAGTGATGGGGTAAGGAATTCTTTCATCCCATCTGCTACATGCAAGAATATTAACACTGCTCACACGCACTTCTGTTTACATTTGCATCAAACTGCCAGTACTTATAAGTGCTGCAGGTTGGTGCTGTATTGTATAATTCCTGTACTGTATGGTATTTTCTGCCAGTTTATGAATTTATGTGCAGACGGTGCCTCTCTGATGTGATTTGAGTGGTATTTATCATTTGTTTTTAATGTGTATGGTGTTTTCTTGTGCCCACACTGTAATTCAGTTTCCCCTTGGAGAAAATAAAGTGAATCAATTAACATGGCGACTTTACTTGAGATTAAAAACACAGACAAACATATACTATTTTAATTTCCTGAATGCAAGTTAACAGTACCCCAGGCTTTGAAACAGAGATGATCCATGTTTTCTGCTGTCTAGGTTCTAACCACCATAAACATATTTGTCAATGGTAAAGATGATTGGCACCATGTATGCCATGTTTGGTAGTGCCAATGTAAGTCATCTAACTAGCATCCTTAGCTTTACTAATAAAGATTCAAATATAAACATTATTATACCATATGCCTTTGTTTTTTTTAAAGGTTGTTACTGGCCAACACACTGTTAACTGTTGAAGAAAAATGTTAAATATTGGATTATAGAGCCTTCATAAATTAGATCTCCTGCACATCACTGGAGGGAACAATAAAAACTGTAAACACTCATTCTTCTCTGAATATTAACCAAGCAGCCGCCTGTTCATATTGTCAGAGCTCTGCACAAACATTGTGTTGCCAAACTATTTAGAATTCATAACTGTTGAGTTTTTCCTCAATTCTTTTTTAATTGAAATTTAATGATGAAACATTGGGTTCTAGGGAAATGAAACATTTTCTACATGCAGGCAATCTCAGCTGATGGGTACAATAATACAAAAAGCTATTTTGAAGCTGTGAGTTATCCAAAGACACTTTGAGATTTCCCACATCCCTCGAGTTGTGCTCCTTTCTCTTTTCACTGGAAGGTACCAATTACCATGTAAGCTGAATGGGAGAAGGCAGTGGTGCCTGAATGAGGGTGCTGATGAAAGGATGAAAATAAAGCTAACTGTGGTCTCCTGGTGAGACGTGATTATGGGGTATGAAGATGTGTGAAGTTGAAAAGTTCCCACCTCCTGGCTGGCAAATGAGAGTGCATTGTGAAACCTTTGGATTAGATACATGAACAGAAACTGTGCTGCCACAGTAGGTCCCTGTTCAAACACAGAAAATGGTTTCTACTGATGTTTTAACTGTGACAGGTAATATAATGTTGCTGTTTTATGCAGTTAGTGGATAATCTGAAGTGATGATTGACTGTATTGCTTTATAATTTAACATTAACATTAATTAAACATATAATTTATAATGGTATTTGCTACTGTATACAATATAGTGCCAAGTATCATTTCTATATTCACCATTTACCATTAATTTCAATAGTTTCAGTATCTAAAATAGGGTTGCACATTACATATTCTGGCTTTTTATTAACTTTTATAAGAGATGACATATTTTGTTGTTTTAGCAAATCATCACAGTTCTTTGTGATATAGAAACAAGATTAAGGGCTCTATTTTCATATCGGAGCATGGTGAGAACTGGTGAACTGGCATTTTCCATGAGCACACTGTGGTTATTTCCTTGCCTGCACCAGTTTGGTATCTTGGTGACTCGCCGTACGCCTCAGTGGGAGCAGATCTGCTGTTGAGGGTGTGCCTTTGCAAATCCAGAGGAGTACAACTAAGAATTTGTGTGTCTCTTTGTGCATTTTGGCCACTTTATTTGGTGAAGACACACCCATATAAATGTTTCTGAAATCACACAAACCCCTTTGTTCATTTTCTGTTTGTTTTTCCACTGTCAAAGAAACTGAAAGACAGAGATTAAGTGACAGAGATGTATATATTCCTCTACACTCTGACCCTACTTTAAAGTTTGATGATGAAATAAGTCTTGAAACGGGTCATACGAGAGGGACAAATCAGTAATGATGAATGTAAGTATATAGTTTAAGACAACCTGACACAACCTAAAATCCATAAGGACCGGTTACTTCCTCCGGGCCGATCTATTGTGTCTGGAAATGGATCTCTCAAAGAACCACTTTCCCAGTATGTTGACTCTCATATCAAAGACAGTACAGACTTTTTGAATACATTGATGGACTTTCATGTGGACTCTAATGACCTTCTATGTACTATGGATGTCTTTAGCTTGTACCCCAGTATACCTCACAAATATGGTCTAGAAGCTATTAAGTATTTTTTGAATCAAAGAACTGAATCGCATCCTTCTTCTGAATTTTTGTTATCTTTAACCAATCTATTGACAAAGAGTTTCAAGATCAATACTATCTTCAACAGCTATGGGCTCACCAGTGGCTCCGAATTATGCCAATTTATTTATGGGGAAATTTGAGTTAGAATATTGTGGTTGTAAATAAAATCTAAGTTCATTAAAAGTTATTGGAGGTATATAGACAATTTGTTTTTCATTTGGCATGGTAATGCTAAAGACTTAAGAGTTCTATGCTTTTATAAATTCAAGAAAGGTATTCATCAAATTCACATTATGTTATGATCTGAAACACATCTCTACACACTGAAGTACATGAAAAGCAAACTGATTTAAATACTATTTTTTTTACAATTCAGCAGTTATCATTCACCAGCATTAAAAGGAAGTCTACCTTATGGTCAACTACTGAAGATTAGACGCATTTGTAATTCAGATGAAGCTAAAGACCTTTGTGATAGTTTTAAAGTGAGGGGATATGGGGATGAATTATTGGACAACCATCTCAATAAGATATGACAAGTTCAGTCTGATTTATACAAACCTAGTTCTAGGGATACATCTTCTCAGAGTCTTGCATTTGTATCCATCTATAGTCCTATATTTAAGTCA
This sequence comes from Macquaria australasica, assembly GCA_005408345.1. Classification (NCBI taxonomy): domain Eukaryota; kingdom Metazoa; phylum Chordata; class Actinopteri; order Centrarchiformes; family Percichthyidae; genus Macquaria; species Macquaria australasica. The sequence goes on from SEMN01001147.1 coordinate 78,944, forward strand.
GTCAAACAAGTGACCCTCAAATTGCAAGTTCATTTCAAACTGTGCCTAGGCATTTTTATAAGAGGTCTTCCAACTTACATGATTACTGAAGTCTGGTGTTGACATCAAGGTGAGGGGCAAAGTCAAGTGTAACACTAAATATGTGGTTTACCTGTTAAAATGCTCATGTCATTTGTGTTATGTTGGGAAAATAACACAAGAGTGAAAAACCAGGATCTGTGAACATAAGTGTTCTTTTTGTAATTATGATGATAAATCATTGGTGGCTAGGCACTTTAATAGTCATAACTACAGCTTGAGTGAACTACATTACAAAGGGCATTGAGACAGTGAAGATGCCAAGTATGTTAAGAAGGGCAAGACAAAGGGACAGACAGAAAACCAGGAACACAGAGGAGAGGGAAAACAGGACCACAAAAGCAAGGGGGAGAGACACATTTTTTTATTAAATTCAGCGGGGGGGGAGCTTCAGTGTTATCCGCAAAAGGGTAGAGCCAGCGTTCATGGCTCACCCTGGGGCCCTGGAGCCGGCTGTGGATGCGCTTCACCACCTCCAGAGATGTCAGGGGCACATTGGCTGGAGCTGCGCGAGCGCTGCTGGCCCACGTCAGATCACGTGTTCTTCGCACGGAACCTCGTTCGATACATGCAGGGTGCCTGGGCGGAGATGGGATTGCCGGGAAAGCCCAGCTTCATCAACCTCAGTGCCTACCGCAGTTTAAACTTTGCCGGCAGTAGCGATCTTTCTGAGTCCCTCTCCTCCACCACCGTCTCGCAGGCCAAAAATGTGCATTCGGCGGAGGTCAGAGACAAGATGGCGACATTCATGTGCCATAACACCTCCACGGCGGACAAGTTTTACGCTTTGAACCTGGACGTGGCGCAGTCCAGGTAGATGCGCCGTCGTTTCGAGGAGGCCACATCCTCCAGCATCCCCGCGGGGACATCCTCCAGCAGCCCCGCAGGGACATCATCCAGCAGCCCCGCGGGAACATCATCCAGCAGCCCCGCTGCCTCCGCCTCGGCCTCCACCCGCAGGAGACCCCGTCCCACCTCCGTGACCCTCGGCACGAGTGAGGGAGAGAAGGACCGGTCTGAGGAGTCTGGTACTCGAAGGACAGAAAGCGTAGGCATCGGTCTATTTTAAACATTTTGTCCCATATATAAAGTTGAGGCCTGACCGATCGTAATGCTTCTCTCACTGGGTGTTTTTGTGTTTCCTCACCAGACGCCGACAAGGAGAGCCACGGAGCGGTGCAACAAGGCGGTGGTACTCATCAGCCCCTTGGGTGACAGACTGAAAGCTGCCCACGGACCAGCTGTCCGGTCCTGCGGGACCAGGAGAGCAGCGCTCGGGGCCAGAAAAAAAAGACTGTAGCGGCAATAATTATCCACAAATAAAGGATTTAAAATAAATACACTTTGTTTGCTTTTGCTGCTGTTGTCTTAATAAATCTTACAAACCGTTTGGTTGGTCTCCTGCTTACTCACTTCACCCGCCCTCCGCTGCCGTATATGCGGACTCGCAGGGACGGAGGAACCGCACGCCCGAACACCAGTCGAACCGGCGGACTTAAGCACCCCACCCTCCCCGCTATCTACCGTTAGCCGCAGCTGCATGCGTTTCGTGGTCCTGGTAGGCCATTCAGAATAGAATTTTTATTTAAAAAGTGTGGTACCATGACCACGTGCTCTTGGACCCGCTACTCTCCAGCAGGACATCCGCGAGAAGCGCCCGGCGTGCATCCTCCTTCCCTCGGGCATGAAAGCCCAATTTAGTTAACCAGGAGTGGCTTCACCACTGTCTTTTGCTTTTTGAGGCATCTGAAGTGAAAGCAAAACCTGCAACATCATCATCATTCTTTCTATACTTCACTCAGGAATATTGTATATTCCACCCAGGAGTTTCATGCTTCAGACCAGCCCACTTTAGTTCAGAACCCACAATAACTAACTAATAACTTGTAGCTTCACAACTTTAGTTCTGTTTATTTTGACAATGTGAGTCCACTGCAAAAGTGAACACACACAAATTATTTATAAATATGAAATTTGAAAAAGAGCAAATATTAAAATACAAATTACATTTCCAACCATGAAACATTAAGTATTGCACTATTCTCTACAACATCAGAATGTCTTTTTCTACAATATCAGCATCTGTATTCAGTTCAAACAAATGTTCATAACTTAAGATAATATCATAAAATATCATCTGCAGACAAAGCAGTCTCCTCTGCAGCCTCTCTGCCCTGCTGCGTGTGTGTGTGTGTCCAAGTGTTAGTGTTAGAGATAACCCTGATGATTTTATTTTTTATGGGCACTGAGATGAATGATCTATTTATAAAATTACTGTGTTTGCCGACCCTGTCACGGGCCCTCACGGCCAAAGAATCAGCCCTTGATGCTGGGAAACTACCTCCTTTCTTCCAGTTAACCTCTCCTGGTGTCCGGTCGTGAAGCTCCGACGTGTGCAGATGTGCGAGGGCACATTCATCGCTGCTTGCAGCTTTAATATTTTTTGTGTTTTAGTATCCTACATCATGAGACTCTGTGCCTGGAAAGGTTGTGGCTCCCCCTGTTGGGATGTACATGTTATTGTGCTGGTTGTGGTCACTTATAATTAACCCCACCTGTGTATACTGATTGTGAAATTGCTAGAATACACGTTGAAGGTCGTCTTACCCGAAACCTTTGTGTGGCAATAATAAAAAGTAATTGGAGTGCTGTCCTAGTTTTTCTTTTTTTTTTTTTAAGTATGATATTTTAAGTATGTGTGTAGAATTTGAATCATGAATGAATCAACTTTGTCTACTTTTTCTTTATAAACCAAAGGGCCTTTCAGTAACACTTTAGACTACGGCCCGCAATGTACAGTGTAATTCTTCGCTATTTACGGTGTAATTCTTTTGTACTAATGGTGTACCAGGACAGCCTGCCTGTTATCAGACAGAATTGTCAACTCATTATACTCCATTTCCATCTTCAGTCTGACATGCCTCTACTCTAATTGAGGGGGATTTGATTTTCCCTAACCAATCACTAGAGACCAACGTATCCACCTCAGCCTAAAGTCATTTAAGGTCAACACTGATGCGTAGCCATGCCAACATACTGGTTTTGCCAGGGTTTTAAGAGTGGAGCAGAGCAAAGTAACAACAAACTGCGATGCCAGGCAATATTCAGAAGACATGCCGTTCGGATTTCAAAGTAATTGGTACTTTTATTCGATTTAGAATAGCCTCGATAGCAGCGTCTATCTTGTCTATAGCGGTCGACATTGTTGTTATTTCTCGTCCTTGGTTCTGTTGCACAGCTTGACAATGCTTGATAAATTCCTGACAATGGTGTTAGTCCCACCCGTGGCCCTGATTTGCTCATCGTTAGTCCCCCCGCGGCGCTGATTGGATCGATCCGTTTTCAACCAAGAAACCACTGTTTCATGTCATGATGCCAGACCTGAATCAGTCAACTCGGTAGAGTGGGCGGATTAAAAGGTCTGGACCCAGACAGCCAGTACAGTACATACTGATACATACATGTAGATACAAGGGAACAAGATGTGAAGTTAGGGAATAAGGGGGTAACAATGTGGGAACTTAAAAATAATTTACACTGTTGGTATTTTTTAACTAACAGGTACCTTTTCTGTTATTATGGAATACAGAATGACCTACTGAGCAATAATATGGCATTTGGGAGGAATTTAAAGAGAGCTTACACTGTAAGAATTTTTAACTGCTGGGTACCCATTCTAATATGAGCATGAACATCCTTAAGAGCTGCACACAGTTCACAAACGAGCGTTCACCATCGACATTTATTGGTGAAGTGTGTGGCAGCTGAGACTGTTTTTCATGAAGCTGTTGTTAAGGGGCTTTATATAGATATTATGTATAGCTATTGTCTGTGGTTTTGGCATTCGGTCAGCTCAGTCTTGGATGCAAATTAAAATAGTTTGAAGTTAGTTTACATTTGAAAGAGACGTGCTGAGTTTGAAAGTTAGAAAATGACCTATAGCTCATCGTATCATATTTTATATTGGTATTTGTATGACTCTAAAAACAGATTTTCAATGACTGTAGTGTTTGTGTCTTTTACTGTTCATGACAGTTACACTGTGACAGGACATAAAATCAATCATCTTTTACTGCGTCATCATAAAAATGTTTTTCTACTTACTGTACTCCATAACAACAATGAACAGTCCCCTGTGTCAATCCACATAAACCTGTAACACATCAGGCTTCTCAAGTCCCAAGTACAATATTGTACTCCATACTGTAAGTAGGCTGACTTTACAACATATAACAGTATGTTAGCAACAAGGGTCTTCCTGAAATCCACAACCATCTCCACTGTCTTTAGAGCGCACCAGGTCACCAGATGGCCAATCTCCCACCTGTAAGTGATTCAATTCAATTCAATTCAGTTTTATTTATATAGCGCCATATCATAACAAAGTTATCTCAGGGCACTTTTTCGAATAGAGCAAGTCTAGACCGACTCTTTATATTTACAGAGACCCAACAGTTCCCACCATGAGCAAGCACTATGCGACAGTGGCAAGGAAAAACTCCCTTTTAACAGGTAGAAACCTCGAGCAGAACCAGGCTCAAGGTGGGCGGTCATCTGCCTCGACCGGTTGGGTTGAAGGGGGAGGGGGGAGCGGGAGAGAGAGAGCAGGAGGAAAGAGAACATACAGCAGCACAATACAGTTCCACATAGAGATGTAAAGTAATAGTTGTGGTAATGGTATTGATGTTAATATTAATAGAAATAATACTAATAGCAATATAATAATAGTAATACTAATAATAAGAGCAATAATAGTAACAGCAGCAGCGGGTGCAGAGCAGGAGCACGGGGGCAGCAGGTGGCCGCAACCACAGATCCAGATTCAACAGCTCCGGAGGCAGAAATACCTGCAGAAAGCAACAGAAGGGGAGAGAGAGAGAGGAGAGAAAGCACACAACTACGGGAAGAAGTTGAATTAATAACAAGCATTGATGGGATATGAGGGCGTACAGATGGAGAGGAAGAGGAGGAGAAAGGAGCTCAGTGCATCATAGGAAGTCCCCCGGCAGTCTAGGCCTATAGCAGCATAACTAAGGGGTGGCTCAGGGGTCACCTGAGTCAGCCCTACTATAAGCTTTATCAAAGAGGAAAGTCTTAAGCCTACTCTTAAATGTGAGGAGGTTGTCCGCCTCCCGTACACAAACTGGGATCTGGTTCCACAGGAGAGGAGCTTGATAGCTGAAGGCTCTGGCTCCCATTCTACTTTTAGAGACTCTAGGAACCACAAGGAACCCTGCATTCTGGGAGCCAGTGCTCTAGTGGGGTAATAGGGTACTATGAGCTCTTTAAGAATTGGCGTCCCACCAATCTGGAAGAATCACGTTTAGCCTGGCAAGATAGTCTTAAAATTTATAGGAAGGCCCTCCGTAATGCCAGAGCAGCTTACTACTCATCATTAATAGAGGAAAATAAGAACAACCCCAGGTTTCTGTTCAGCACTGTAGCCAGGCTGACAGAGAGTCACAGCTCTGTTGAGCCATGTATTCCTATAGACCTCAGTAGTAATGACTTCATGAGCTTCTTTAAAGATAAAATTCTAACTATTAGAGAAAAAATTCAGCACCTCCTGCCCTCAGTTGGTACTGACTTATCTTCAAACACAGGAACCTTAGAAACAACTGTAAAACCTGTACATTTAGACTGCTTTTCTCCCATCAACCGTAATCAACTAACTTCCATGATTTCCTCATCTAAGCCATCAACGTGTCTCTTAGACCCCGTCCCAACTAGGCTGCTTAAAGAAATTTTACCCTTAGTTAGCACTTATGTACTAGATATGATCAATCTGTCCTTATTTAAAGGCTATGTGCCACAGTCCTTTAAAGTAGCTGTAATAAGCCTCTTCTTAAAAAGCCCACTCTTGATCCAGGGATTTTGTCAAATTATAGACCTATATCTAACCCTCCTTTTCTCTCTAAGGTCCTTGAGAAAGCAGTCGCCAATCAGTTGTGTGACTTTCTACACAACAACAAGCTGTTTGAGGATTTTCAGTCAGGATTTAGAGTGCATCATAGCACAGAGACAGCACTGGTGAAAGTTACAAATGCCCTTCTAATTGCATCAGACAAAGGACTTGTCTCTGTACTTGTCTTACTAGGATCTTAGTGCTGCATTCGATACCATTGACCATCACATTCTATTACAGAGACTAGAACATTTAATTGGCATTAAAGGTACTGCACTAAGCTGGTTTAAATCCTATTTATCAGATCGATATCAGTTTGTACATGTTAGCACGCCAAAGTTAGTCACGGAGTTCCACAAGGTTCTGTGTTTGGACCAATTCTATTCACCTTATATATGCTTCCTTTAGGCAATATTATTAGGAAGCACTCCATAAATTTTCATTGTTATGCAGATGATACCCAATTATATTTATCGATCAAGCCAGATGAAACCAATCAATTAGCTAAACTTCAAGCATGCCTTAAGGACATAAAAACCTGGATGACCTGCATTTTTCTGATGTTAAAACTCAGACAAAACCGAAGTTATTGTACTTGGCCCCGAACACCTTCGAAACACATTATCTAAAGATATAGTTTCTCTAGATGGCATTGTCCTGGCCTCCAGCGAAACCGTAAGGAATCTTGGAGTTATCTTTGATCAGGATATGTCCTTTAACTCCAAAATAAACTTCAAGAACTGCCTTTTTTCATTTACGTAACATTGCAAAAATCAGGCACATCCTATCTCAAAAAGATGCAGAAAAACTAGTCCATGCATTTGTTACGTCTAGGCTGGACTATTGCAACTCTCTATTATCAGGCTGCCCCAATAAATCCCTTAAGACTCTCCAGCTGATTCAGAATGCTGCGGCACGTTTACTGACAAGAACCAGAAAAAGAGAACATATTTCTCCAATATTAGCTTCTCTACACTGGCTCCCTGTAAAATCCAGAATAGAATTTAAAATCCTTCTCCTCACCTTCAAAGCCCTAAATGGTCAGGCACCATCATATCTTAAAGAGCTCATAGTACCCTATTACCCCACTAGAGCACTGCGCTCCCAGAATGCAGGGTTCCTTGTGGTTCCTAGAGTCTCTAAAAGTAGAATGGGAGCCAGAGCCTTCAGCTATCAAGCTCCTCTCCTGTGGAACCAGATCCCAGTTTGTGTACGGGAGGCGGACAACCTCCTCACATTTAAGAGTAGGCTTAAGACTTTCCTCTTTGATAAAGCTTATAGTAGGGCTGACTCAGGCGACCCCTGAGCCCCCCCCCCTTAGTTATGCTGCTATAGGCCTAGACTGCCGGGGGACTTCCTATGATGCACTGAGCTCCTTTCTCCTCCTCTTCCTCTCCATCTGTACGCCCTCATATCCATCAATGCTTGTTATTAATTCAACTTCTTCCCATAGTTGTGTGCTTTCTCTCCTCTCTCTCTCTCTCCCCTTCTGTTGCTTTCTGCAGGTATTTCTGCCTCCGGAGCTGTTGAGTCTGGATCTGTGGTTGCGGCCACCTGCTGCCCCCGTGCTCCTGCTCTGCACCCGCTGCTGCTATTACTGTTGTTGCTCTTATTATTAGTATTGCTATTATAATGTTGCTCTTAGTGTTGTTTCTGTTGGTGTTGACATCAATGCCATTGCCACGGCTATTGCTTTACATCCCTATGTGGAACTGTATTGTGCTGCTGTATGTTCTCTTTCCTCCTGCTCTCTCTCTCCCGCTGCCCCCTTCAACCCAACCCAACCCAATGATATGGCGCTATATAAATAAAACTGAATTGAATTGAATTGATGAGCTGATGGATGGCAGGTGTGCTGATTGCAGATACTGAGCAGGAGATGTGTAGATGACAGCCACGCCTTCCAGACCGACACACACACAAAACAGAGAGAGACAGCACAGGACACAAGAGGGAGGGGAAAACACCAGAAACATAAGGGACAACAATGAGCACGGCGAGTAACTGTGAAGATGGAAGAGAGCTTGGCTCCATGATGACTGTACATCAGCTGTTCAACCCTGCCACGATGCAGTACAAAGACCTTAATTGCCGTGCAGTCACTTGGCATTGTATCGCTCTTCAAGTTGGGATTGCTGGTTAGTATTTCTACTTGTGCTACAATCAGCATGGCCATGTAGTGACACTCCCACACTGCCGCACAACCCTGCGCTAATCTCCGCAATGTCTAATTTGGTCTGAATGCGGCCTAAAGCTAAATAATTAACACACTATATCTTAAAACAACAATTTGCCATTGTAAGGTGTGTTATGTGTCATTTCAACGCTTTGGTTTCTCTATGGATTAAACAAATGATATATAATGTTCAGCTACAAGATCATCACAGTTAGCATTAGAGGGTGATGGTGACAGAACAGAAATATTTGATGAATGCTTTAGTGGAGTTTTCATTGATGTACTGTTTTCTAATAATTCTGCTGGAACCTACTTGTTTTGTGGCAAAGGTTGCTTCGTAAAAACACAACAGCGATCAGACATAGGAACTTTTTGATTATCAGCTCTGATGTCAGTATCCTACCTGATTACCAGATCAAGGGTATGGCCACATTGGCTGGGCTCAGGAACATGTTGAATGAGACCAACCTGTCATTCAGATCCTACACTTAAACACTGCTGGAAAAGTCTTTGTATTGAAACAATGGAAACATACTTAGCAAATAAACCATGAAGCACGATCACTGAAGAGACGAATAATAGACCATTCCCTTCCTCAAATGAATAATGGAACTAACATAAATGACATTTCCATCACGTTTTCTACACAATTGTTTGAGGTTTGACTGGCGCTCTTTTGATTACATAATTTTGTTGCAGCCTCTTCTTCTGCAATGGTTTAATGGCACCCGACTGGTGCCACCAACTGTTTATCTGCACCAAACTTGTTGATATTCCTATAACAGTAGTGGATGGATAACTCACATTTTCTATTGCCAATTTTTGGGAAATTCCTAACATTTTGTGCTACATTTGGATGGAAACTTGGCTGTTGATTAATCAACATTGTATCTTTTTTAATGCCATTTCCTGTACTTGCTTTTGCATAGACCGGCTATCACCGGTCTATGCAAAATAAGCTTGTCTGAACTTGAACTTGAGATTTTTGTATGGTAATAAATAGACTGTGGGAAAGAAGATGGCTGACACTTACTGACTGCCTGTTCAATGTTGTGTTGATATTAAACATGCAGGGGTGTACACTTGTACCATGACTCCACTTGTCTTCCAGTTACATTGTTATTACAGTAATAAGTATAAGAGCTACGTTTTAACATATATAATGACAGCATGATCGGTCTACTTTTAAATTCTTTCATGCATTAGAAAGTCAAAGATGTGGGATTCTTATTTGAATTAGTTATTAGTTATAGTTTCTTGGTGTGAATGGGTTTCCTTTTTCTCTCCACTGGCTGATTATTCAGGCAGGTTCATGGCTGATCCATTGAGACAAAGTTCTTTAGAACATGAAACCAAAATAAGGAAAGGTTGGCCAATGTGTGGGAACTGTACTCAACAGTGAACACATCTCTCAAATCTGTGCAGTTTAACCTTTTTTATAAATCAATTCTAAAACTGACAGGTTGGGCAGCAAGTATTGGTGGGATGAGGTTGCTTCTCTTAGTACGAGTTAAAAGCCTGGCAGCAGTGTTTTGTATTGCAGTCTTTGGTGGTTTCGCCTGCTGATACCAGAATAAAGTGTGTTGCAGTAGTGGAGTCTGGAGGAGATAAAAGCATGGGTGACCTTTTCTACATGTACAGAGGAAAGGAATGACCTCATCTTGGTTAAATGTCTCAGTTGGACAAAGCAGGACTGCACCACTTTAGTCACCTGAACATCAAAAAGTACATCTTTAACATTATTAGATAAGGCATCCAGACTACATAAGAGATTGTTAATGCTGGTAGTACTGAAGGGCCAAAAGCAGTCATAATAATTATTTCTATAATTGGACATCCAATTCTTAATTTCAGGCAGGCAGGACATAATAAAGGATACATGGTGATACCAGGCTTTGTGGGGACATACAGTTCATCCGTATTGACGTAGCACATTTAATTACATGGTACATTCAATGTAACACATACAGAAGAATACAATAAATATAATACAGAAATGTGTACCAAAAACTAAAGAAAAGGCAAAAACAAAAGCGTTTGGTACTTCCCTACCAGGGTTTCATCCCAGAAAGAATAGATAGAGCTTTGAAACAGTTTTTCACATTAAAAAATATGTCTTGTCAGGGAGGAGTTTTCATTAAAGTATCGAGTGGGTATTGAAATAGCCTGATATATTATCAGTGAATACATTACCTCACATTTTGAAATGTGGCCTTGGTGTATATGGATATTTTGTTTTTGCTCTTGTCAAAAGAAAATTGTCCCAGATATCCCACACACCAGTTAAATACATTCAATACTTTAACATTACTCCAACCATGGTGGTGCAGTGGTTAGACCTGTCGCACGGGAGTTAGAGCGGGTCGTTCTCTAGGTTGGCGGGTCGACCCCTGGCTCCTCCAGCCCCCCAGCCCTGTCCATGTGCCGAAATGTCCTTGGGCAAGACACTGAGCTCCAAATGGAGGCCAGCACCATGTGTGTGAATCGAGAGCAATCTGTAAAGCGCTTTGGGAGCCGTTACGGTTGAAAGGCGCTACATAAATAAAATATAAATCCATTTACTCCAGTTAATGGAATATTATTGTGTACACAGGCAGAGAGTACACTCTACAGTTGGCTGTTTATACAATATATACATATATAAATATACATAACTTTGATATCATTTTATAGTTTGTCTATCATGTCAATTTATGTAAATAAATAATCCATCATTCCTTTAAGTGACACCTGCCTGGTAGACAAACCCAGTATAAAACATAAAAAACACAAGCACCAGACATGTCTGTCTGTATCATGAAGCTGTGGACAAACTGGAGCTGAAATATACTTCTACTATTACTAGTTCTGACATCAGTCAGATGTTATTATTCATATTGTCTTGTCTGTGATCCCACACAATCATTTCTTCTTCCTTTTTCAGCCAAGTCACTCAGCCGTTTATGTTGTGCACTGCATGCGACTGTGTCCATCAACATCACAAGTTGACCGTAAATAAACCATGAAAACACACCGAAAAATAACTACACCAGAGCATTTCCTTGGATGTGATTCATTTTCACCTCATAAATAATCCCACTGAACCAGTTTGAGTAGCTTAAAAACCCATCAACAGGATAACTCACATTCATTTTACGTGTTTTTTGGAGTTCTGTACTTCACCTCTCCATAGCTCATGGAGGATTCTCCACTCACAGTTTTAGTCAATGATGGGTTAACGTGTGCAGCAAGGGAGTCAGTCTTCCTAGTCTTGTTTTGGTTTGTAAATGATCTGCTGCCAAGGCAAAGATCACTTGCCTGGATAAAACTTGAGTTTTTGTTGCTTAGCTAGCTCCTGGATGATTCCATACTCGTACGTTCCAGGATGTACTCCAGTTCTTAACTTTTTGTCTTTGAGATTTTCCCAGTAATGACTCCAGTTTCCATCTTTGTCTGCTCCGTAACCAAACACATGGACCTAGGAAAACCAAGATAAACACATATTAAAGCTGGGATAGGCAAAATCTGTGCAATCTAGGCAAAACCTTCCGCCTCTCTCTCTGCTGCCTCGTATCACTCCGCTAAGCCCCTCCCACCAAACCCACAACTTTGACAGGCAGCAGAAGGAGTCGCTTTCCCTGCAAAACCGTATCCCTCGTAGGGCTCTCTCTCCAAGGCGTGAGCCTCACAGAGACCAGACCGCGGTCCCTCCCGTCACGACTTGTCTTCTCAAAGACGCCCCTCCAGCGCTTCGCGGTCGCAGAGCAGAGCACCCCAGGCTTCAGAGGCAGCTGCAACACCGTCCAACAGCGGGAAGAGAGGCTAGTACACCACACACACACACCACTGTCCCCTTCAAAAGTTATTCCCCTCTGTTTGTCATCATGCCTCTTTGCCACTCGTTGTTACAAGCGCCATGGCATCGAACATAATGAGCCTGAAGTCTGCTCTCAGACCACTTGAATTACAATATGCTGCACGGTTAATATATTTTTATATATTTTTGCCCAGTGACGCCAAAAGAAAACTGCCTACCCAACCTTTAACTAACCTGTTGTATATCCATGTTAGTATTTGGTACAACAACTAATGATAAGAGTGAGGAAACACGAGACCAGGGAGAATTGCATGTGGGCATGTATTTTGTTTCAAATAAGAGCTGAAGACAACAAGGAATGCACGTATGCACACAAGCAGCAATGGCAGCTGGACTACTGAGTGGGCTGTGGCATTCAGATTAAACTACCTATCAAGCCAGTCGGGACAGCCAATATGGGTTAGCCTAAGCAAATACAATGTAGCTATAAAGCGTGGTTAAGCTGAGTGGTTGTGGTTAGGGAATGGTGTCACCTGCAGGGGGCTCAGAAGATTTATGCAGGGCCTAATGATAGGTCAAAACATCATTTAACATGAATACTGAGCTTCCATAGGAATGTTCACCCAACTTTTGGCACATTTCACCCTGTGTTCTCTGAAAGAAGCTCCATCAAATTGTAACTTGACCTAAGCTGTAAATAAATTTGTAACACTTGGTTACACATCCATAAGGAGTGAAGAGGCCTCATTCAGTTGAGACTGTCATCACCAGGACAACAACAGCACTGATTGTTTGTTCAAGTGCCTAAAATGTTTGCCTTTCCCTGACAAGAGGTCTCTTTCAAGGCACATGTGAGTAAAGATAGACTTGAAACAATCCAAACCTATCCTTTAACCAAGTAGTTTTTGTGTGTAACCTGATTAAGATCAGGAAACACTCATGTAAGTTATATTGGAAGGCTACAACAAACACAATTAGTCGTTCACTTTGGAGGACTTATTTTAGAACATGAGAACATAGTAAAAGCTGCTTAAAATCTTGCCAGATGACACAAGATTACTTGGTTTTTCCATCAGTCATCAATTACTTGCATCCACTTGTCAATCATTAGTGTGTTACTGCAACACTGGTGACCTTCACAAGGAAAACTCCAATTTAAGAATTAACTTACTTCATCACAAATATGAAGGGCAAGAACCAAAGCCATAAAGCCAGTGGATGGATAGCTGCCCCTCCTTTGCAGCCATGTGACATGAGTATATCTCATGAAAGCTGGGTTGATCACCATCACCTGTTAGGAATCAGAATTAGCCTTTAAACTTATTTTTACAAACCATTGCCTTTGCAGCCAATAAAGGTGGTTGTTGAATGCTTAAAATATAAAATAATACTCACCAAATCCTTGTTAGCTTTCACATTTGATCTTACTGGCATGTATGACCTGTTGAAAATACCATGAATGGTCAAACTCAACAAATAAACTACTACTACTATATCAGTAAAATTATATACTAGGCATTCTAAAAGATAACTAAAGCAGAGATGATTCTTAATATGAAAGCCTATCTCAGGAGTTATCTCTCAGTCTTTGCACTGCTGACCTGTAGAGCTGTACAGTGCATTTAGGGTACATCCTATATGGTATGTTGCAGCTTAATGGTGCTGGAGGCGGACACGCCATGAAGCATCGCAAAGCGCTGCGAATTGCTGCCTGCTTCATTTTGGCGTCCATGTTAACCAATTTGGCTGTTCAGACAGCTCACGCTTTGCTTTGGCATCTCTTCTATTTTCTCCACCCGCCCCTAGCAAATCTGGCATGAAAACACTTAAACTACTATAAATGATATAAATGATGTATTATATGTGATATAAAAGATCTGATAAATGATAAAATATGCATCCTGCCTGCCAACCCTTTTGATTTTCCTGGCCCTCTGTGTTTTGTAAATGACGTACTTTTGTATTCCACGTATTCCACATATTTGTCAGTTGTGTGTAAACAGAGAGCGAGAGAGATGAGCAGACACACACAAGCAGACAGAAAGCAAGAGCGAGCGAGAGCGAGAGAAAAAAAGTTGATCCTCGAAATGAAGAAGCACCGGCAGTTGTATGATCCGCAGCACATAACAACAGCAAAAAAGATCAGCCCTAGAAAAGAGCAGAGGCGCTTCTGGTGTGAACAGCCAGGCTACTGCTCACGCTAGAATTGGTGGCACTAGGTCTACACACTGGGGACAAATGATCCCATGCGTAGTCCATGAAAATATGACCCACCCTCCAAAAAATCCTGTACTGAAGGCCTTGATGAGCCACTCGAGATCTTGTATCTTGAATGGAACCAGCAGAAGATGAGTGTCGTTATCCAAGTCCATGGCACTCTCTGGATACATGACACGATGAGTTATTCTGGTCCCAACATCTGCTTCATAGCCTTGGGTATGACCAGTGTTAATTCTAAAACAGAGGGATATATTTTATATGTCACCGTCCTTGGCAGAAATACAATACGGGACTGCTTGAATTTTGACTTCTAGTTTCTGACAGTGAGGAAAAAACTTTCATGTGTGTCCCAATGTCTCAAATATTTGTTTTTTCAGAAGGGCCCAAAGACAATAATAGATTAAAAAAGCTTGTCTTAGCTGGAGGATTTACCTTATGATGACATCATGGAAATCTATCAGAGGTCCATAATGTGATCCCTTCAAATTACCAGAATTCCCCACCACGGCACAAGTCCTGCAGCGGTCAGGACTGGGTCTTGTGACATCTAGACTGGATGGGAACATCTGAAGCAGCCTTTCCACTGTTCTTTTATAGTTACTAAAGCTGCGCCTTTCAGCCTGTAGGTGCTGACACACAAACCAAACACATATTCAAGATGTAAGGCAAACAAAAAAAGTTGGGACTGCAGTGATGACGAAGGCTTAATATAATTGTATTTCACTTCCTGAATCCTGATTTGATAACTGCAGGACTGTTAGGTGACAACTTACCTTCCACCAGTTGAAAGCCTCCTCTGAGAGATTGGATTTTGCTGACAAAAATGGTTCAACAGATTTGTTGAAGCGCTGCATAAACCACGGACCATCCTCTGTTAAGCATTTCTCACAAGCACAGAGGCTCGTTTCCTGGTGCTGGGAGTACTGTGACACATATTCTCTCAAAACCACCCACACGACAGTGGTACAAAGCAGCGACATGAACACTTTTGAGTTCACCATGGCTTTGTGATGCTGCTGATTGGGAAACAGCTCCAATCTGTAGACAAAGTGTGTGGCGAAAAACACAAGGGAGTGTACATTCATGAGTGAGCAAAACACTGGCATATGTTGTTCATTTAAAGCTATAATCAGCAAAGTCAAATGAGAGCTCACTACATAAACTCATCTTTATATCAGGCGAATACAGCTGCCAGTCATTATGAAATGAACACCACAGTATGCATTATTTCTTTCATGAGAACTGGTTGAGGATTGAGTATTTATAAAAACAAAAACTTAATAATAATAATAAAATAATATTATTATTATTATTATTATATATATTATTATTATATATTTTCATTTAATTTCTGTAGTTATATTCCTTTCATTTATTAGGCCAAAATATAACTATAATCTATGAAAATAATGCTGTCTGTTAAATTAATCAAAAAAGCATCATCAGTTAAAATGTTGCCTGTTAATATTGATTTTATTTTTGTCTTACCTGATCCGAGGGTAATCCGCTTCCACTCCAGTTATATTGAGTAAACGTATAATTTTAGACAGTAAGAGCATTGGAGGGTGACGATAACCAAATAGTTGAATGCTCATTAACACACTTGCTTTATATCCTTGGAAGACGTCCTCTGAGTAAGATTGGCACATCTCCGGCAAAGGTGTGGAGGGGTGTGGTTTGTGCAAAGGTAACAAAGGTCAATGCAGAAATTAACGATGATTACACGAGGAACAGTTCATTTGACAAAAACAGATAAATACCATTCTTAAAATGAATAAACCCAACACCAGTTTGATTGGTATTCCCTGGAGTGCACAAACAAAAAAATTAAACAAAGATGTCTGTTTTTGCAAATGAACCTAACGGTGTTAAAAGCTGTAAAAGTCCATTTCTTTTTAAAGTTTTGTTTACTGCACCAGTCCCACCACACACTGACAAAGTCCGTTATCTATGTGGCTGTTTAGATGTCTAACGGCGGCTCCAGGTGCTCCCGCTCTAAACTGTGACAGTAAAGACAGTAAAAGAAGGGAAATCGGCATATGTTAACAACTCTATCAGGTGTGCTATAACAATATCGCGGGAAGTTAAATATGTATTCATTAGTTAATCAAACTCTTTACATCGGATCAAGCTCCTGGCAAACCCGCTGCGCTTCATCCAGCCAGCATCGCTGCGGGTGTCCATGCAGTCCTCCCAAGGCGCGACTAAACGCTGGGTTCGAAGCGCGAGCAGTAGCCTGGCTGTTCACACCAGAAGCGCATTTCTCTGCGCCGGCCAACAAGCGATCCTGCTCCTCTGCTCTTTTCTATGGCTGATCTTTTTGCTGTTATGTGCTGCGGATCATACAACTGCCGGTGCTTCTCCACTTCTAGGATCAACTTTCTCTCTCTCTCTCTCTCTCTCTCTCTCTCTCTCTCTCTCTCTCTCTAGCTTGCTTGCTCGCCCTCTCCCTCTCGCTCGCTGCTTGTGTGTGTGTCTGCTCGTTTCTGACTGTTTGTGTGTGTCTGCTTGTCTCTCTCGCTCTCTGTTTAGGCATAACTGATAAATATGTGGAATAAGTACTAATTTAAAACACACAGAGGGGCAGGAAAATCAAAAGGGTTGGCAAGCAGTGTGCATATTCTATCATTTATCAGTATCAGATCATATCATGTATAATACATCATTTATATCCTTTATAATGTGTTTTCGTGCCAGATTCGCCTCCTATGTGAACCCCCCCAAACGTGTAGTGTACATTTGCCTGAGGTATTGGTTTGCAGAAGAAGCTGAAACAAATAGCCACGAGGACAGGTGTAGCCTTCATTATCATGCGATCTGCTTCATTTGAAGGCTTTAACAAATAATGACTCTGATCAAACAAACTAAAGTAGGATGTGGGGGGAAAGTCAGCTGATGCCTGTTTCACAACATCAAGAACACCGTGCATGACAGTGTGTGCACATGATGCAGCCCATTGGACATGACACAGCAGAAAATAGGTCTCACACTCAATACCTATATGAGTTTTGACCACTTTAATAAACAAATGCGTTCTGTAAATCAATCAATTAAATAATAA
>SEMN01001148.1:0-96037 GCA_005408345.1 Macquaria australasica
CATTTTGTTGTCACGGATCAATAACAATACACTGTGAAGCAGTAACAGAGTCCTATGATGTTGCTGGTACTTGTCCCTGGTGTTTCCATGGCAATTCGTCTCTTGTGAGTAAAGTAAATGCTGAAAAAAGTGCAGTATTAACTTTAAATATGAATGATGTGCAGTCTGTTTGTTAGTGTCTTATGACAGCTTTATCCTCTTGAACTCTTTCAAATCTTCTCCAGCTTCTCTGTCTGATCTATGATCTCGGTCATGATGATACTCAGCCTCTCTGTCTGGAATTGTTCCCACAACAACATCCTACTGTACGTCTCTCCCGACATTTCTTCAGGAATATGTTTGAAACATGTAACACTTTCCTTTTACAGCACAGTTATGGTTGCCTGGGCCACAATATATATCATGGACAAACAAATATACTGTATATTGACAGTGTTTATTTAAAATGTATTTCATACAATAAAGTTATGTTTCAACATGCCTGTATAGCAGTGAACATGAACCATGACCTAATACAATCTATGGCTTTTATGTCAATTGTTACATTTCTTTAGTTGACAACTTAAAATGTTTTATTTTTATTCTATTTTATTTTATTATGTATATATATATATATATTTTATACCCCTTTTTTACCCCTCCATGAATCGTCACCTTAACGTGATGGAGGGGTTTGTGTGCCCCTGTGACCCTGGGAGCTGTGTTGTCCGGGGCACTGGCCCCTGGTAGGGTCTCCCAAGGCAAATTGGTCCCAGGGGAGGGGACAGACTAAGAGCGATTCACAAACCCCTGATGAGTCGGACCATGCAGGGCTGGAGCACCTCGCCCGGAGGAGGGATACTGGGCCCCCCCCCCTGGAGCCAGACCCGGGAGGGGAGCACGATGGCGAGTGTCTGGTGGCTGGGCCTTGACCCATGGGGCCCGGTCGGGCACAGCCCGAAAAACCGACATGGAGCCGCCACCCTGTGGGCCCACCACCTGCAGGGATAGGCATCAGGGTCGGGTGCAATGTAAGCCGGGCGGCAGGCAAGGGCAGAGACCTGGGCGTGCCGACCTTCGGTGTCGCAGACTGGTTTTAGGGACGTGGAACGTCAGCTGGTGCAGGAGGTGGAGCGGTACCAGCTAGATATAGTTGGGCTCACCTCTACGCATAGCTCAACTCACGAGTCCCTGGCTGAGCGCCGCTGTGTTGGAGTTTTCCCCGGGGAACGAGAGGGTCGCCTCGATGCGACTAAAAGTTGCTGAGAGGAAGGCCCTGACTGTTGTTTGTGCTTATGCACCAAACAGCAGTTCAGAGTTCCCGGCCTTCTTGGAGTTCCTGGGTGGCGTCCTGGAAGGGATACCACCTGGAGACTCCATAGTTCTGCTGGGAGACTTCAACGCCCATGTGGGCAATGATGGTGAAACCTGGAGGGGGTGATTGGGAGGAATGGCCTCCCCGATCTGAACCCGAGTGGTGCTTTGTTGTTGGACTTCTGTGCTAGCCATGGACTGGCGATAACGAACACCATGTTTGAGCATAGGGTGATTCATAAGTGTACTTGGTACCAGAACACCTTAGGCCGCAGGTCGATGATCGACTTTGTGGTCGTATCATCAGATCTGCAGCCGTATGTCTTGGACACTCGGGTGAAGAGAGGGGCAGAGCTGTCAACTGATCACCTCTTGGTGGTGAGTTGGATAAGATGGCAGGGACAGCTGCCGGACAGACCTAGCAAACCTAAACGTGTAGTGAGGGTGAACTGGGAACGTCTGGCGGAGGGCCCTGTCTGCGAGATCTTCAACTCCCACCTCCGGAAGAACTTCTCACGCATCCCGGGGGAGGTTGGGGACATGGAAACAGAGTGGGCCATGTTCAAAGCCTCCATTGCTGAGGCGGCCGCTAGGAGCTGTGGTCAGAAGGTCGTCGGTGCCTGTCGAGGCGTCAACCTTAGAACCCGCTGGTGGACACCGGCGGTGAAGGAAGCCGTTAAGCTGAAGAGGGAGGCTTTTCGGGCTTGGCTAGCCCAGAGGTCTCCTGAAGCAGCGGACAGGTACCGGGAGGCCAGAAGGACGGCGGCCTCGGTGGTCACCAAAGCAAAAACCCGGGTGTGGGAGGAGTTCGGGGAGGCTATGGAGAAGGACTTTCGGTTGGCCTCAAGGAAGTTCTGGCAAACCATTAGACGACTCAGGAAGGGAAAGCGGGGCTTGGCCCAGGCCGTGTTCGGCAGGGGAGGAGAGCTGCTAACCCGGACTGGGGATGTTGTCGAGCAGTGGAAAGAGCACTTTGAGGAACTCCTCAACCCGACCAACAGGTCCTCAGTGGAGGAGGCAGAGTTTGAAGACTCGGGGGAAGACTCACCCATATCCCTGGCAGAAGTCTCCAAGGTAGTCAAAGAGCTTCTTGGTGGCAAGGCGCCAGGTGTGGAGGAGATTCGCCCTGAGATGCTGAAGGATCTGGACATTGTTGGGCTGTCTTGGCTGACACGCCTCTTCAGTGTCACATGGAGGTCGGGGACAGTGCCTGTGGAGTGGCAGACCGGGTTGGTGGTTCCCGTCTTCAAAAAGGGGGACCGGAGGGTGTGCTCCAATTACTGTGGTATCACACTGCTCAGCCTCCCCGGGAAAGTTTATTCCAGGGTGCTGGAAAGGAGACTACGACTGATTGTCGAACCTCGGATCCAGGAGGAGCAATGTGGATTCCGTCCTGGCCGTGGCACAGTGGACCAGCTCTTTACTCTTGCAGGGCTGCTGGGGGTTCATGGGAGTTTGCCCATCCAGTCTACATGTGTTTTGTCGACTTGGAGAAGGCTTTCGACCGTGTCCCCCGGGGGGTCCTGTGGGGGGTACTGCGGGAGTATGGGGTACCGGGGTCGCTGCTACAAGCCATCCGGTCCCTATATAACCGAAGTGAGTGCTGTGTCCGCATTCTCGGCACAAAGTCAAACACGCTCCAAGTGGGTGTTGGACTCCGCCAGGGCTGCCCCTTGTCACCAATTCTGTTTGTGATATTCATGGACAGGATTTCAAGGCGCAGCCGGGGGGAGGAGAGTGTCCTGTTTGGTGGTCTCAGAATAGCATCTCTGCTCTTTGCGGACGATGTGGTTCTGTTGGCTTCATCGGCCTGTGACCTTCAGCATGCACTGGGGCGGTTTGCAGCCGAGTGTGAAGCGGCTGGGATGAGAGTCAGCACCTCCAAGTCCGAGGCCATGGTTCTCAGCCGGAAAACGGTGGACTGCCCCCTTTGGGTTGAAGGTGAGTTACTGCCCCAGACGGGGAGTTCAAGTATCTCGGGGTCTTGTTCACGAGTGATGGTAAGATGGAACGTGAGATGGACAGGCGGATCGGTGCAGCATCAGCAGTAATGCGGGCGTTGTACCGGACCGTGGTGGTGAAGAGGGAGCTGAGCCGGAAGGCAAAGCTTTCGATTTACCAGTCGATCTACGTTCCAACCCTCACCTATGGTCATGAGCTTTGGGTGGTGACCGAAAGAATGAGATCGCGGATACAAGCGGCCAAAATGAGTTTCCTCCGCAGGGTGGCTGGGCTCACCCTTAGAGATAGGGAAAGGAGCTCGGACATCCGGAGGGAGCTCGGAGTAGAGCCGCTGCTCCTTCGCATCGAAAGGAGCCAGTTGAGGTGGTTCGGGCATCTGATTAGGATGCCTCCTGGACGCCTCCCTTTGGAGGTTTTCCGGGCACGTCCAACTGGTAGGAGGCCCCGGGGCAGACCCAGAACACGCTGGAGGGATTATATATCTCATCTGGCCTGGGAACGCCTTGGGGTCCCCCAGGAGGAGCTGGAAAGCACTGCCGGGGAGAGGGACGTCTGGACAACCCTGCTTAACCTGCTGCCACCGCGACCCGGCTCCGGATAAGCGGAAGAAAATGGATGGATGGACAAAGGTTTGGTTTATTTCCAACAAAAGAATTCCACAAAGAAGTAACTGAAGAAAACTGAGCTAAAAGTTATAGGGCCCTTAAAAGAGGTCAACAAAACATAACTCTACTGAAAAATACAGCTAACAAAACAAGAAGTCAACTCAACTAATAGACCTGCCTAAATGAGACCTGAGGGAAACCTATATACTGAGCGATCAAACCAATAAACAAATGCAGGGGAGGACAACATAAACCATAACTAAAACTCAACACAAAGAAACCCCGAACCCCCCCCAAGCTGACAGAGCTTTGGTATGGCCCTTGGGTTGAGCCTCGGTATAAAATCAGGCTCCACCCTCAGCCCCATCTTTTGTTTGGCCAGGAAGGAGAGCTCAGCAGCCAGGTAACTGCAATTGTGTGGCTGTGGCCATGGCCATCACACACATAACATCAAGAACTTGGTCCAATGCCAAGTTAGCAAAGTTAAACAAACAGAATGCATTTTTTTCCTTTGGTCTCACGTTCTACATTGTCAAAGTACATCGGAATAAACATTCTGAGTTTACTCATCTTGTACCTTTCCCAATGCTTTTATTAAACAAGAACTTGAACAGATGATTACGGATGTTTTTTCTCTACATGTTTACCTTTGCGTTTGTGAAGGGGAGAAAAACAAAGTGCCATTTACTCTTCTTTGAAATCTCTTTTAATAACACCATGAAGATGCTTTAGCAATTACTGTCCAATTGAATCATCCAGAGACTGTGGAGAGCTGCTATTGTATCATCACTGCGCTCAGCTCATCCACTTTAGTCTCATTCATCCTGCAGCCCTTAACTGTAAATGTGTGCCTGCAGAGCTGAGGAGTGTGTAAGAGTCGTCAGACAAAGGAGTTATTCAGAGCAGAAGACGACAAACACACTAATGCAGGTGTGACATTGGACCCAAAGAATGGGAATCAAAGCAAATCAAGAAACTAATTCAAGACTCCACATTAGGCTCCCACTACACACACACACACAGTCTACATGTCACAAAATGACTACTAGTTGTTCCAAGAATACATTAAAAAAATCATCCTGGGGTAGAGCCTCATTCAAAGTGCTGTCACGTGGAAACTGGCCTTGTGCTTATGCTAGATAGTCTTGCCACTCTCTCTCTTCACGTCACTCTTCAGAAGTCTGCTCTGGCTAAATTTCCAAGTTCAGCTTAATGACTCATGGATTTAGCATATGCTTCCATTAGTTTAACAACTCTAACTGCCTTGAATCTCTGGCTTGCAACATTTCAATTAACCACTACTCCCACACAGCCAGCAGGTCTTCTTTTACTGCTTCTCTCTTTACTTCAGTGAGGCCATTATGGAAATGCTGCTTCTGATGCTGAGGGTCTGAATAATTATGCCACAACACCAGGAATTGTAACCAAGCTGACCAGTTTTGTGTTCAAAATGTTAATAATTTTAATAATATTTAATAATTAAAATGTTCATTTTAATTTTTGTTAAAATTCTAGTGGCAATACCAATGTTTCAAAAGATTCAAAATTCTGTTTGTCAGGCTGAGTTTTTGTGAAATGTGTATAAAACTGTGCACAAAACATCAAGAACATTTCCAGTTGGTGCACTGGCTCAACCATAAAAAGCATGGCATTTTGGCATGGCATTCTCTCTCTCTCTCTACATTTCCCAGAAATGGAAACACACACACAAATTACACACAAAAACACACAGCACCAAGGTCAAATAGAGACCAAAACATTTTTAGTGCTCACCTCTATTTGTGACCCACGTGGACTCCTGATACCGTTGAAATGCCTGAATGATTCAGTCTGATTACTGTCATTAGGGCCAACACTAAGCACTGTTATTTCATCAAGTACTTCCGAAAGGATATCTTTATCCAGACCGCCATGTGTCAACTGCTACAACTGCTACAACTGTACACACACACACACACACACACACACACACACAAACTGCTAAGCAGAACAAGACACCAGGATTGGAGGCTTAATTGCTTCATTTACAAAGCAGTGTTTGCTGTTTCAACATGTCTTTCAAGTGGAGCTCTGTATGTGACAATCTTTCAGAAGTTCCTCATTGGAAGCACATAAAAAAAAACAAGACTAAATACAAAGTCAGGGCGTCATAGATGTTGCATTGCTCATTACCATCCACAATACAAAGGGTTCAGAAGGAAACAACACACTGATGCTTTTGTTATTCTTTTGTTATTCTGTAGACATTTTAATGTGAATGAGTTGCAAGAGGAAAAGTCACAGGGTCACTAAAGTCAAGAGAGCTCATCCTCTGGGGAACATGAATATCCACAGCAAATGTCATGGAACGCAAGCCAGTAGTTATCTTGTGTACAACACTGATAATTTGACCCTGGTGTGTACCAAAGGGAAGGTCATGTAATGGCCAAATTGGACAGAAATCCTTGTGGGAGTATGAAAGCATTTTATTTTCATGGCATTCTGGAAAGTTTGGCCTGATGATGACATTATCAGTAAGACATTAAGAACCGTCCTGTGTGAGTCATGAATGCCCAGAGTGAATTTCATGGCAATCTGGCCATTAGTTTTTCAGATACCTTGGCATGAATAAAGTATGGGACAAATGCAAATTTTAACATGATGGTGGCGCTATATGATGGGTCGGGGGGCTTACTACAATTTTATAAATAGTTAACTGGGGACCACAAATATCCATCCAAAATTTCATGGCAATCTGGCCAGCAGTTGTTGAGATATCTTGCTACAGACTAAATTGAACCAAGGGACAAACTGTGTGAGGGACTGAATGACATTACCATGCTTGAGCTCTGCTCATAGCTGGACAAAAACTCACATAAGCTTTCTTTTTCATAACATATTGCTCTCGCTTGGTCTGAAATCAGACTAATTTCCTTTGAAAATCAAAAGCAGGTGCACCAATTGGCTCAGGTGCAACATCTCATTTCCCATCCTCCTGTCAGATGGCTGTGGGTTTGCCTAAGTGGCCCTGAGAGGTGGCTGTTCATGGTTGTAACGCATCCTGACTCACTCTGATCATTGTCCTCTCAGCAGCAGAAGTGTAGATCTGTCATGTGGTATTGTAATAATTATACTAGGCAGGCCAGAGAATAGTTATCTGGTCCATGGCCGAGTATCTCTACAGGCCTGGTGATCCAGTATTCAACCACATCAATACTACTGTCACATGGACTTAAATATCAAATGCAAATTAAAGCAGGAAAAGTTGTCATTCCGCAAATTACTCCTCTTGTTTCTCATTCACATTTTGTGTCTTCCCTCCTCATCTCTTCCCCTGCATTCATTGTACGTCATCCATCTCCTCTCCATCTCCCACTTTCTCTCTGCCGTCACGCTCCCCAAGCCTCTGTCTCTTTAGCTATAGACATAGCTCAGCATGGGTTGTGGCATCCTGTACCTGTGGTGAGGAAGGACAGGGGGGGCACAGAGGGTGCCAACGCCACTAGAGGTGAAGCCCCAGTTTCAGCAGGGAAACAGAGGGGGGCGTCACCGCTATAATCAGCTAGAAATTCCACAACGCCGCAGGGCAGGAAACCAGTAAATACATGCACACATGGGCACTAACATTCACATACACACACATGCACGTGGTATGAGCATGTGCTGAAATGAGACTGTTATAGTAATCACTTAGATCGAGACGCTATTTTTTCCATTCCACAACAGGATGCACACCTAAAGCAAAAGCTTGGGTCACATTTAAATTATTAGTTAGGAAAATACGCTTATTCACTTTCTGGCAGAGAATTGACAATCAGAGATGAGAAGATCAATACCACTTTCATGTCTGTACGGTAAATGTGAAGCTACAGTCAGCAACCAGTTAGCTTAGTTTAGCAAAAAGACTGGAACACTAATTAACACTAATTAACTAATTAACACGTTTTATCTCATTTGTTTAATCCATACAAAAGCCTAAATGTATAAACTACAATTTGCTGTTTGGGGTTTACCATTTGGCTGGGAGCAGAAACGTCCTGGGATCTTCAATGATTGCCTGGCAACGGCTCACAGCCAAGAAATAGCCCGGCACATAACCCCCCGTAAAAGGGCGAACTGTTATTTTTAAACTTCAGTTTTTGCACAGATTAAAGAAACAAGATGTGTAAATAACTGATGTTTAGAGATGCAAGTGGGTGGATTTTGTGTTTGTTTGACAGACAGGCTAGCTGTTTTCTCCCGTTTCCAGTCTTTATGCTAAGCTAAGCTAACTGTCTGCTGGCTGAATACAGACATGAGAATGGTCTCGCTCATCTAATCTAACTCTCAGCCAGAAAGCGAATAAGCATATTTCCCAAAATGTCAAACTATTCCTTTAAATCTGCAATCATACACAAACCCATGCATTGAATATTTTTGACCATCTTTACAAATGTAACTCCTGTCAACAGCATATTTCTTTGTGTGTTTGACATTACTAATGAGAAAACGTGTGAAAATGTTTTTATATTTCTTGCATCTTCTTTTCTAATCGTACCCTAAAGAGAGAAATCTGAAGGCAGGTGTGAACACTAGTTTTGAATGTTCTTTTACTGAGACTTTTTCTATATTCTCAATTGATTGTCTAGAAAATGTACTATTTCACAATTAAATTATTGTGATATGAGACTGTCCTTATCCCCCAGCCCTACCTGATCCCTAGCTGAATGCTAAGATTGGACTACACAAATTAAGAGTTACCCAAAGTGTGGATGCAACAAAGCTGAACATTATATCAGTTTTAGTTGTAGCCCCATAGATTTGTCCTGTTGGTCAAAATAAAATTTGGTCCCAGGCACACTGACATCTCTGCCAGGGAGCAATGAATAGAGACTTGGTGTGCCACAGAGGCAGGTCAACGGTCTTTCTATAAAAATAACAACAACAAAAAAGCAGGACCATCTACAGTGTGTTAGATTTATTTCTGCTTTATCCTCTGTATGTTCTGATTTCTAGCTACCAACATGCTCAGTATTGAATTATGTCACAATGAAGTTAAATAAAACAACTGGATCAGTGCAAAATAGAAATTAACTGTACCAAAACATCTCTATAAATGTACAACACAGTGATGTTTGTTTAGTACTAGTCTAATAAAAGACATTACTGTATGCAGCTGTGTTGTTGTGGTCTGTTTCTACATACTACGAGCATTGTAAGTAGAACTCTGAGCACCTGATTTGAGAAAAACAGTCCTGAAGAAAAGTTTGGTGATATAGACTATATTTAAAGCTCAGGGTAATTTAGCAGGTAGGAGAAAGGGAGAGCCAGGTTCTGTATTTATATCAGCATCATACTTACTCCCACTCCTTGCGTCGTGCCTGTGGTGTGCTTTGAATCTTATGAGCCTGGTGGGCTTTGACAATGTCCCTCTGCTCGATCAGGCCGCCCCGACGTCTCTTGATCACATTGGGAGTGACCGCCAAATCTCCATCCACCCCCAGCATTCCCCCTCCAACTTCAAAAGTCGAGGCCACATCAAGAGAGAGGCCGAGACAGCTTGGATGCAGAGGGGCAGCATGGCCAGACATGTGTGGGAGGTAGAGGGTGTCATAGCTAGTTGAGAGACTTTGGGGCTCCAGGAGGGAGTGGGACTCAGAAAACAGGCTCGACACTCCGGCCAGTCCTGCACGATGCTTCTGCCAGTTCTCACAGTCCGCTGGGGACGAGGGAAGGATGTGGTGCCTTGGGGTGCTGCTACCACACATCGTCCCCATGCCCATACCAACCACTGGACACTTCGGCCCCGCTGGGGCTCTAGGTAGCCCCAAAGCATTGTGGTCCCCTGTCAGAGACTGAGAGCTGACCGAACATGAGCCCAGTTCCAGCATGGTGGGAAGGCTGCCCGGGATCTCAGCATAGTGCTGCAGGAAGGAAAGGGAGTAGACAGGAAATGAAATACAGGGAAAGAAAAAGTGAGATATTAATGCACAAACCTTAATTGACATCAAGATTCATAAAACTGTTTATTTGTCTGGATCTTTTATTTAGTGTAATTTCACTTTAACAGAGGCTGTGCTGACTAGGGATGTAAACAAATACGATTACATTATTTGAATATGAACAGATAATGTGCTCAAATACAAACAGCATCTGAATTTGTGACTTGGCAGTAGACAGGAAACTGATGAGCTGAAATTAGGGACCATCTCAAAAGTGAATGCAAAATGGCCAAAAGACTTTTTTTGACAATAGTTTTCTAATTTTTTTACACACTTTTGACCAACTTCACATTCATCTGCGCCTCCCTCCCATTATATGCACAACCTCTAGTTTTAAAAATAATCATGCAAAATGACCCATTGCAATTCTGACTGTAATCCACGGTACCTCCTGTGTATTTTTACGCTTATACTCCTTTCTATATTTTTTTTTTTGTGGCGCACTTAGTGAGGCATAATCTCCGAAGACAGCTGTTTAAATCACACAATTGATTTAACGTCGTCTCTAATGACTGATCAACGCCCCCAATGTTGAGCTTTCTGGTTTCATTATAGAATAAAATCAATGAATCAATAAATAAAAACAATGCTGTTTTCTTCCTGTGGAGCCTACGTGAGAAATATTTTTGTCCAGTAAATTTCTGCTGTCAGTCAGCCTGGGGAAGACATTTTGACCAGCCGCTGTCCTGACAGCTGATTCTGCGGACAGAGACGGCCCAACAGAGGTCCAAGTCTGTGTGGACTGAACGGACCAAACGCTCATGTCTCTCTTTTAATGTGGATTCCCAGTAAGGGGTGTAAATGGCAGTAGAAAACAAGTGAACACAGAAAATGAGGTAGTAGGTGACACTTCCGCTCAGTATACACAAATACAGATATTTCTGTGAAACTAACAGATACAGATAGTAGCTTTGCGTTACACCCCTGGAGACTTGATGTAGCAACATCATTCGCACATACAGGTGCGGACACTCAGCCAGTCTGTGATTGGGTGTTGGATTATAGCTACATCAGTCAAAAGCATGAAGAGATCCAGCTTCTCTAAACTATGAATTTGTTCAGCTAACGCTCCTAGGCAATTTGCCAGTGGCCCAATAGCTCTCACCATCTTCAGTCAGTTTAAAATATTACCTCTGAGCATCAAAACCAATTAGAAAAGCTGTAACACAGCCCTCAAAACAAATAATCATATAATACTGCAAGTGCTGTGCTTAATGGTGCAATTAGGAAGAGGGAAGAAAGAGAGAGGGTAATTTTATCAACCCTGGTCTGGTTTTGGGAATGTGCTAAGCAAGGCATGCACACAGTACATCTTATTACCTGACATGCTGCAAAAGTCTCCACATTGCTGCTGCTCCTGCTCTAGCTTTATGGAGCCCTTACCATTTTAGTTAGCTGAATGATAGATTTCTGGTTTTACGGTCCCTCTGAGAGAAAAGGTTCTACAGTAAATAAGTTGTGAAGATGTTGAGCAGTAAAAAGCAGATGTTGTGTGGTTGTTTGGAGCAGATAAGATGAAAGGATGAAAGCTATTCAACTGTTTTGAGCATCAGCTTAAAATCCATCAGACTGCTTAGGTACCCTGAGAGCCATTAATTAGACTGCTGTCAATAAGAGGACACACTGCTATGAATGAGATACTAATGATCAAAGACCCTCTTGAGCTGATGACGCTGATTGTGTCACTTGTGGTGCACCTCCTTGATTTCAAGAGGTCTCCACTGACACCTACACATATCAACATTTTTGCACAAACTGAAATAACACCCTGTTTGATTTGCTAATATCTTGTGTGTACTGAAGATAAATAAAGCCCCAGGAATAACTAGAAGCTTTAAGGGTGAGAGAAGCAGCAGAACAAAAGCTGATATGAGACAATTATTTCTTTGGACTTTGTTGAAGAGAACACAAATAAACCAACAACAATTTGATTTATTAATTTTCATGAGGCAGAGAGTGACGCTTTTAGGATCAAACAAATGAACAAATGTGGCAAAAAAAAAAAATACTGCAAATTAATCATCAAACACTTTTCCTGAGGCAAGGATGACTGGCTCAGTCAGCTCATTAGAGCTAATAGAAGTGGGCCTGAACTGGTGACAGTGCTGGTACAAGTGTTCAGCTGAACTAGTCTTTACCAAGTACCACATTACAATCTCTTTTAGCAACTTTTAACTCATTGTTCTGGTCTAACAGTATGGAAGCCCATTCCCGCCAGTAAAAAAAAAAAAAAGATTTAAAAAAGTCGCAATTATGAGATAAAAAGTCGAAATTATGAGATAAAAAGTCAAAATAATGAGATAAAAACTCATAATTATGAGATAAAAAGTCAATTATGAGATACTTTCAAACAACAACAACAATGAGAGTAGCAGCTCTTTGGCATGAGTTCTCCTGGTTAATTTGTCAGAAATGGATTGTGAGTACATTGAGGACTTTAAACGTGGCTTTACAACAAATGAAATACTTCACGTGCTTGCTGATTCACATGGAATTGAAGAAGCAGTTCTGGCGTAGAAAGAATAAAACCAATGTGACAGAGGTGGCAACCTTCATTGAACAGCAACTTAACTTAATCCAACATCAAACATTTACAAAAGTCAACTGTTATAGTTGCCTTATTTAGGATTGCATATCATTTGCATGGGGTTACGGGTGGCGCATGCACACTTTCTATCTTATAATTATGACTTTTTATCTCATAATTTTGACTTTTTATCTCATAATTTCGACTTTTTTTTATCTCATAATTATCTCAATTTTTTTTCATCTTTTTTTTTTTTTACTGACGGAAATGGGCTTCCATATGACAGCCCACAACTCAACTGTTTTTTTGACTACACTTATCGTCTTGTTTTAAGCAAAAAGCTCTAGATAAACCTACTGTATGCTAGAAGCTCAGCAACAAACAGTAGACAGACAAAGTTAGCAGCTAGCTGGTGAACATTTCTCTCAGGAGTTAGTGGAGACAAGAAGCAGAGTGAATACTCGACTTACATTTGTCAGGTAACCAAAAACACAACTCCAAATGAATGCCAATGTCACTCCGTGTCTGCTGTATGTGTAAATAAGCCACTGTTAGCTAGCATGTTCACCACAACAACTTTATAAAGCAATAAAATGTAGATGCTTTCTTGACAGCTTGTAGTGCTGCCCCCAAGTGGCCAATAATAAATCAATTAATGCAAGTTGAACTGAGCAGAGTTCAAAAAGAAAAAAAACAAATTTACTCACTTTAGCGGCACAAATAACATCTTTTTTGTTTCATTTGCAAATGTGTGATTGCCTTTGAATTCAGTCAAACATTATAATTAGTATAAAAAATTTGGGAAAGTGATCAATATTTCCACAGATGCAATTAAGTTCCAAATCTCACTTATCCAATATTATACTGCAATGCTTTTTCCAACTATTTTCCAAGGTAATCTCATTTATAATAGAGACAAACAATGAGACAGACAGTGGTGGTTACAGCAGGCAACAGGTTCAATGTCAGTTGAAGCAGATTTCCACCCTTGACAGAGTTGTTTTTAAACCTCAGTGCTGCAGGAGGACCACTACTCTACCTCTCTGACAACTCTCATTGGAATAGGTGAAGAACACATTCATGGCCATGCAACTGAACATACTGTATATCCTCTACATGGGGGGGAAAATGATTAATATCAAATTACTGCACTTATGGTCATTACTGATTGGAATGACCTTTCCTGAAAGAAATCAGTTAATTATAAATACATTCTTGAAGCACACTCTTACAGGTTTTCTTTTTAAGGCTAACAACCAGGGATGTTTCTATAGTTTCTGATTGACCATGCCCATTAGTGGTGTGTAATGACAATGCTGCTGCTCTGGGAACCAGAGAGCAATGAGACCATAGGTAATGTGGCTTTAATTGTAGCTGCTTAATGAATATGAGCTGAGCTTCCAACAGAGACAGAAAACACCTGGAAAACACCAGTCCTGTCCTCTTCCTTCTCTCTCTAGCTTTACTGAGTGCTCCAAAATGATGTCCATAGAGTGAGACTCAGTGAATATAGATGTATTTGTCCATTGTGTGGTTCCTGGCAGGAGGAGCTCTGTCTGAGAAATGGCAGGAGAACTTCCATTGATCCGGTGCTTACTGAATCCATTTTGCAAATTATGTTTTCAAACTGTCTGAACAGGAATGCCAACACGATTAGCTGATATATAGGGATATCTTAGTACAGACGGTTAGATCTGGATACTGCCAGAAAAGCGCCAGCCACATGAAAAGAAAAATACAAAAAAAAAGACTAAATATATTGACTCAGAAAGGTGCCATAGTCAGCATCAGTAGAATTAAAATAGGCTGGTACAAACATTTAAATACCAAAACCCATTTTCCAGAAAGGTAGAATATATATTTTTAGACACATATGGTTAGTAAAGGGTTGAATGACAAATAGGCCTCTTCCAGAGGATGAAAACTACTGAAATGGACACAGACATTGTTGCCACAAGCACAAGGCTGCTCTTTAAGTCATTCCGATTTTTATCAGCAACGAGTGCACTTGGCTCATCTATGGCGCATTTACGTAAAGGCCATTTAGACTGTGTTTATATACACCTACCATATGTAGCCTACAGTATATTCAATACTGAGGCACTTAAGTGACCAGTTTATGGGCATCTGCCATCTGCTAGTGAGATTGAATTTTAGGAAATACGCTTATTCTTTTTCTTGCTGAGAGATAGATGAGAAGGTCAATACCACTCTCACGTCTGTCCGTTAAATATGAAGCTACAGCCAGCAGCCAGTTTGCTTAGCTCAGCGTAAAGACTGGAAACAGATAGCCTAACCAAAGGAAGGTGTATTTTGTTACATCTGGACAGAGCCATGCTAAGCTAAACTAACACTCTCTTCATATTTATCATACAGGCACGAGAGTGGTATCAGTCTTCTCCTCTAACTCCCAGCAATAAGCACATTTTCCAAATCGTCTAACTGTTCCTTTAATATTGTCATGAAAAAGTAGGGGAAAAAATTGAAAAGAATGTTTTGTGACCAGGAATGAGTAGGACATGTTGTATTCTATAATTAGACAAAGATAAAGGCTGACATTTAGTGAAACATCTTTGTTTTATTCCACTCCCTCATGCAATCATTATCAGAACCATTAGTACAACCAGACCCATACAACCAGTCCAAAGACAGACCTTCACCACAGAGCTCTAAAAAAAACACCCACACTGCAATGCACAGACTAAAACAATCAAGGCTCAGCTGCTTCCTCTGCACTCCGCTGTCCACACAATTATCAAAACCATACTGCCAAGAAAGTTGATTGTGGTTTGATATAATTCTCATAATTAGCTTTTAAGAGGTTGGCTATTGATTAGCCTTAGTCACTGAGCTTTCAGACTGCCATTATCTGAAATTGTTCACAAACATCTAATGTGTTACTCACAGCTGTGTGGTGACTTTCCAGTTACTTAGGTCAGATAAAAGCAGACAAAAGAATGTGAGCCTTTGACGAAAACTGAATCACAATATTAGAGGGGCCAAGTTGTTTTTACGCTCTTTGTTGGACAGCCAGGTGTCTGCAAGGTTACTAATGAGGAGTGAAGGCGAGGAACCTTCTCACACCTGCTGCCCCCAACAGCCCACACAACTGCCTGATTACACATCATATTTCACCACATCCTCCCCGCAACCTGGATGTCAACCTGGTGACTAGCCAAACATGTGTCAGGAAGTGTTATGTCACCTGAACCTACTCTAATGGGCAATGCGTTTGAAAGGAAATCAGGTGTAAAATTTGAGCCAGCTGAAAATAACCATCATGTTTGTAGCAAGGTGCAGGAGATTCAGCCACAATGTTAAGAAATCTTTCATCTACATTTCATGCTAGAAATTTGATGATTTCAGTCACCTTTAATCACAAAAACCTGGCCTGATCATGGTCAAGTTGTAATATTTTTTAAATGTGCTTCTTCATCATACAGGCAAATGGAAGAATATGGCAATAAGATGGCAGGTGAAAACAGACATTTCAAAGAAAGGTTAGCTCAACTGTATAAGACATCTTTTCTATGATAGTGTGATGCATGTAGAGTTTGAATTTGAACATACAGTAAAACCAACACCTTTAGTAGTTATCCATCATAATGTAGTGGGAACAGAGGGCACAGAACAATAGCCTATACACACATGTGACTCAAGTGTGTCAAAGTTATAGTATTCAGTCATTTTTGGTCACACTGTACGCTGTGGATTATCTTACAGCTTTGTTTGCCTTGTACAAACACAAGAACAAAGACCAACTGAACTGAATTGACAGTTCATACAAGAGTAAGGAACACTGACGCTTATAAATACTGTAGCAGCCTCGAGACATACAGTATGTGAATGTGTAAGTATCCTCTCAATGACAAGTCTAATTTTTTCCAGCTCAGCTAGCATCTAACTTTGAGCAGTGCCTCTCTCAAAATACAGCCACTGCATATTACCGGTCTGTATTATACAGAGTACATTAGGCAGTGCCAACATCTACATATTGAATTTACAACTTTCTATTACACACTGGGGTGCAGTTCAGAAAGCAAATGGGAGCAGCAAATATGCAAATGTATAGAGTGTGATGGGCAAATGTATATTAATCTTTTCTGGATGCAGCATCAAGGTTCAGGAAACAGAGAGAGAGAAAGAGCACATAATAGCACAGTGGTACTTTGAGCTAAACGCTTACATGCCTCACAGTGACAATGCTAACATGCAATCAGTGTTAGCACATTAACTTTGCAGGTATTTGGTCATAAACCAAAGTATTGGACAAATTAGAATTTTGACCTGATGATGGCGCTAGATGAATATTTAAAAGGGGAACGTCACTGATTCTACACATCAAAGTCTGGTCACAGGTCTTGGGAAGTACTACTGCACATGTGAAAAAAAGTTGTATAAAGCATTTTGTGGTTCCAGAGGAAGATGCGCAAGGTGAGTCTGATAAATTGCCTCAAGTGATGTCGGTTGGGGCTGAAGACTACAAGAAAATTAAAAAATATTTGAGTTAGAAAGAAATGAGTCTGAATCTCTGACCAAACTGTCGACTTGCATTGCGGGTAATAGAGGCCCCAGGTTTAATCTCTGGTTCTGCTACACCAATTTTGATCCCTTTTTTTATTTTAAAAACTGTCCATCATGAGTCCAACAATGTGACAGGAGTACAATGCTAAATCGGTGGAATTCCAATTACAATTCATCCTGAGGGGGACATAAATGTCTGTACCAAATTTAATGGTAATCCATCCAACAGTTGTCAAGACATTTTACTCAAAGCTATAACTGTAAAAGTCTTG
This sequence comes from Macquaria australasica, assembly GCA_005408345.1. NCBI lineage: Eukaryota > Metazoa > Chordata > Actinopteri > Centrarchiformes > Percichthyidae > Macquaria > Macquaria australasica. Next base: position 17,144 of record SEMN01001148.1, read on the forward strand.
GTGCTGCTAGAGGAAAAAGTCAGAGGAACACCAAAGTCATTAAGATACATCGTTTGGGAACCATGAATAGGCCTATCTGTACAAAATGTCATGGCAAGCCATCCAATAATTGTTAAGATATTTCAGTCTGGGTTGACAGCCCAACATTGCCATCACTAGATGGTATCGCTAAAAATGTCAACAAAACAATAGCATAATGTTAAACCCTGTACTCAACTTATTTGAGTTATCCACTCTGCCTATCAAACACAATCTCATTTAGCTACTCTACTTCTCATCCAAAACTTATGAAACTCATGCACACCTTTTTCCCACTTGAGGATTTGAAAGAGGGCATCCTCCACCGAGACAATAATAACTGATGATGGATACAAGGATAATAACTAAACCAGCAAAACTTTTCCACTGCACCTTACCAGCAGTCTATTCCACCCACAGCCACGTCCCTCTGCTTCTATTGTTGTCTCTATATTATTACTTCATCTCTTGTGTATCTGGAAAGAAATTAATGTATTTAATGGCACAGACAGTTTTCTCTCACACAACCAACACATTTTCTATGCAGATGTGACACCTTCTGCGGACGTGTTAATGCAAATACTATCCTGTACTTGCCATTCATTTCATGCATCCATCTTATTTCTCTTCCATGAGCCTTTGCTGTATCCCTCCACTATGATATGTTATTCTGCAACAACAAGAACCCAATTTCCCTGCAGGGTTTATTAAAGTTTCATATTATCATTATGTAAGTATTGTGCCATAAACACTGAATGACCTCGGTTTGAATAGATCAGTTGGTTGGAAGCCTGAGTAACAGACATTTGACAATGAACGTACAGGGTAACTCAACTAACTTGTGGATCAGTTTTCTGTGTCATCTCTCACATTTTGCTTTGTATTGGACCTAATAAGGAACATTATCAAACAACATACAGTAGTATAATTTTGAATTCATGGCATTTATGAGTTTGATAAGGTTGTCAGCTGCTGAGAGTCACATCCATTTTAGCAGAAAAACTAACTCTGACTCATTTTCTTCAATATTTTATAAAGCAGTCCAACTTTTTGTCTTTACCATGACATGTAGCCACCAGACGATGAAAAGACGCTTTTCAAAGGGATCCTACTGCTGTGATGACCTTCCGAGAAAGACCATTACACAACACCACTGACACATCAGGTCAGTAATGATCAACACTACTAATAGCACCACCACACGGTCACGGTCCAATCACTGGAAGGTAAAGTAGCCTCATGGGGAAGGGCTGGAAGGTAAGGAACTGTCATGGTATGTGATGCATTTCCACAGCCCTGTGCTGTAATTATCATTTTAATCATTATAATCTGATACTATTCTAACATATTTGAGAATGTGTAGAAGTAATACAACAAAATAAATATCAAGTATCCAGTACAGAGCAGGGTAAAACCACTGCCATCAAAACTGCCTCACTCATTCGTTTTTGTTTGTTTTTCAGATCCTGAACTCTGTGTTGAAATAGTGGACTATTTTTCAAACAAGAAATTCTCCAGTGCTTTGGGGGAACGAGGAGGTGAAAATGTACTGTACACTCTGATGTCCCATATGTGAACGTCTCTTTAAAGTTTCAATGATGTTTACATTTTTGGTGAACAAGGAGGCCAAGAAAGGTTTTTGACTTCAACCTTGTTTCCATGAAACCACTCTAGAAATTGTTTAGCAAAGCGTCATCTTTTTCAATGGGACCACTATGAGAAAACCCCAGTGCTCCAGGTCTTGTAAAATGACATATACAGTAATGCAGGGCCACTGAACTGCATAATGATTTGAACAAGATGTCTGCCTATATTATTAGAAATTAACCATATTTTACAGCTTGCAGCAGACACTGTGACTTAAAGGAGTAGTTTGTTTTGGCGATGGTTTCTCCAAACACGACTGTGTCTATGTTTGTCTATTTACCTGTCACTGATATGACAAGACACATTATTCTGTTATATAATCTGGCCAGTTGCAAATATAAGTGGGTCTGTATACACTGTACATGGTGTATACACCTTCAACCATTATACAAAGTAAAATATACCTATAGTGCTTTTCTGAGTTAGCTCTAAAATGTGTTAGAGATAATTATAAGGTTTGTATTACAGGCAAGTGCTGATGTCCAATTCTGCTATAAAAACATGCTTCACTCCACAATTTGATGTTTTTGATTGCATTTATGTTTTTCAGTTCAACAGACAGCCTCACTGTCAGTGCAGGGTAAATTGAATAATCTATTGATAGAAATAACAAATGATTCAATTTAATGGGATTCTATCACAGAAGTAATTGAATTATGTGGAAAAGAGTATAAAATCATAAAAATAAAAAAGCCTTTTAGTCCATAATAGCATTCCATCCTTATATATGATATTAGGGAAAATGTCTTGCACATACACATTATTGCTGTGCACTCAGTTTTCCACAGGGGAACACATAGCAATAAGCCCACTGACATTTAAATCTTTGTCAGATTAATCCACAAGGCTGAGGGGAAACAACATTAAATTTGAAACATATACCCAGTCTACACAAAACATATAAATGAATAAACACTGATTTTACCTGCTCTGAGATAATGTTAGAAATATGTTAGTCTTGGTTGTTGCACACCTAACTGTGAAAAACTGTTGCATTCATTACTCAGATCCAATGTCAGACTCAAGGGGAAGCAACAACAACATTGTGCACAGTGATGAAATGAAATCACTGTGATGAAATCTTTACCTGTAAACCGGTTCAGTTTCCGAAACATGCATGCACTGAAACAAACCACATCAATGTAGCACATAGTTAAAGCAAAGTGTGTGAGTGAACGGCCACAAAATTGGAAAGCTTGAACCCTAGAGCCATGTATTCTGTCAAAGTAGTATTGAGCAAGACCTTAGAGCAAGGCCTGCTCACTCATTCTAGACAGCAGCTATTGAATGACTAAAAAAAAAATTCCAATAATCCTAAAGGCTTATAAGTGAAAACAAACAAGTATCGATACCAACAAACTGACTAGTTTACAGTCATCAACAGTCTTCAGACAGACTGTAAGCAGAACCTAATACCACAGGTTGATCAAAATGGTATGTGTCTCATTTCTTCATTTGCCTCTAATGAACTGCCTTTGCCCTTGGTGGATTGTTATCAGTCAGCATCTAAGGTTCAACTTCAACCAGTGATTCTCCATTATTTCACTAAAGGATTTGTTTGTTTTCCACGCATTAGATTGTGGACATTTTTAACAGAAAGACTGACAGTATGTGGAGACTTAACATGAATTTAATGTGCATATTGACGCCATAAAAGATATGATTAATCATCTTTGTAAACGATGAATCACAATTATACAGTATTTTGAATATATATTGTAGTGGTCCAAGGAACATGCAGCTTGTTTCAATTCAAAAGGTACAGGCAGGTTCAGTTTAATGCTGAATAGAGGCACTAATTTATACACCACGAAAACCAATTTGCACTCCTTCCAAGGAGAGTGGTGTTATTCAGTCAGGACAATCAGAACACTTGACAAGAAAAGATTAACAAAAAGACAATAACAGGAAAATAAAGCCAAACTAGACTGGGGGTGGTAAGTGACAAATGTTAATGTGATGAAATAATTAACAAGACACTCCAGAGAACCAGGATCGATCCAACCAATAGTCCATTTGCCCTCATTCAGTGGAAGATCATTGGATCAATTCTAGCACAAAGCGGATCGCACTGCCTATTGAACCACTGAGCAGTAACTGGGTATTGTGGGAGATTGCATGTCTGCACTTTTAGGGCTCCACTTCAGGAAAAAGAGAGATGTGAAGTGATGAAGTCGACTGGCAACACAGCGTTTGCCTCCAGCAGCCTGTCAACTATAACACAAACACTGATTATTCAAACTGCCTCTTCCTTTATTGTCAAACTCCCATGACTTGAGAAAACAGGCTGTTATGCTACTTCGGATGGATTAGTTTATCTAAATACATCACTACAGGCCTTAATAAGGGTTAATTTTTCAGGAAAATAATAAAATAACACATAATAATAGATGAAGTCCCAGGTCATAGAAATACAAGGGTAGAGAAAAACAGCCAAGGTGATATGAATGATACAAGCAAATCATTGCATTTTAGTATCTTATACCCCATCAACAACTTGTCAGACACACACTTCCTTTCTATTCAGGGCAGCAAATGTAGTCTCGATTTTCTCATCTTTAATTAATTCCTCCCTCCTTGAGGTAATGATCGCAGCCTTCCCCAGCCTCTGAGATTGAACTGGGGAGACTTCTTTTACTACACTTGATTTTTTATCATTATCTGGTCTAGGACCACTTAGTAATTAGCAAAACCTAATTCAAGTCTGCCTCCATGTGGCCCTTAGACTGGCACCTGCTCTGTCACTCTGAGCAACACTCTGAATATTAAGTTTTGAATCTTCTTGTATCAGTATGAGTCTAATGACTCCATCTCCTGTCTTGTCCTGATGCACTCATACAAACCAAAGTGAAGAGAGATTAGTGCTCTGTCATGGTCTTTGCACATTGCTAAATTGGTCATGTTTTGTAGGCTAATTAAGTATGCAACAAGCCAAGGTGAGTGGAGTTGAACAACAGCTTCCTGTCAGGAATAAACATTTAGAAAAACAAACATGCATCTGCCCTCAACAGTCTCCCATAGACACAGAGGTGTCTAAAAAGTAACATACAAAAACATCTCGTTAAGAAAATGAATTACTGTTGAATTATAGCATCAGAAATCATGTTTCTATATCAGCAAAACTGCAGGCTGTTATGTTTCAAGTCACATATACGCTTCACAGCCCTGCCCTTATCTATTTCACTGATCAGCAGGCTGTTATCAATGAAGACTGAAGGAAGACTCCTCATTATGGATTTCTGCACCCCTGTTCCTCTGGGTGGCACACAAACATAACCTCTGCCAAAAAGCTTTAGTTGTCGGATAGGCTCACTACAGTCTAACACCTGTTTGAAAATGTAAATTACGCAGGATTTCTTACCTACAAAGAGAGAACTCCTTTCCATTTCGTTCACCTTTCCACAGAAAATGAAAATGTGGCAGCAGAGACGACCACGTCCGCCGTACTATCCCCCCTGCCGGTACTGAAAGAGGGAGGGAGGGAGGGAGAGAGAGAGAGAGAGAGAGAGAGAGAGAGAGAGAGAGAGAGAGAGAGACCTGACAGGTTATTAGCCAGAGGGAATCGGGGGAATTGGAGCAGTTGCCAGTTACAACACCTTTTATTGACAATACCCAAAAATACAATAAAAGCCGCTATTATGTGACATGTTCGAAATCTTGATGAAATTTCATGTAACTATTTGTTTAGTTCCACATGAATATCGAGCTGGAGACTGCTCATTAACAGCACCACCGGTACAGGTAACCTACTTGTTGCCTTCTGTATGGTGAAACAAGCAGTCATGAATCTGTGCCTCCATGGTCATGACAGGTGGGACTGCAGTTTATATATTTATGACTCAACTGTTAACAGTGAGCACACATCCTATCATCAAACTATTTTGCCCATTTTTACAATGTGCGCACCATTTGTTGCCATAGGGACCAATAAAAGAGGATCCTAACTCGACCCACAATATAAATGAGTGGAATGAAAAAAATGAAGCAATATCTTTTGATGAAAAATGACTCAAATGAACTGGACTCGGGGTAAATGGGCTATGGTTATTTATTTATATATATATTGAATGAGTGGAGCGTTCTCGGTGATGTGATGCAGCAGTTTGGCTGTGCCTCGATGTGTAATACACACTGCGGCCGCTGGGTGGCGGTAAAGGCATAGAAACAGTATTGATAAAGCAATCTCCGCTTTGTCTGCCCTCACTATAGACTGCATGTATATACAATCTATGGCTCTGACTAATCAATGATTTTTCAGTTAAGCCCTGCTTTAACGTTTTAAAAAAGAAACACAACAATACAAGCAAACAATTCTTACTTCAGACAAAAAGAGAAATTTGTATGTAGTACATTCAAACTTTATTGTATGTAATGAATTTGGTTTTAGCCTATTATTTATTTATTTATATGCTGTTTTAGTTTTTTAATTTTTAGTGTTTTCTTTTTTCTTATGCATTAATTCATTATGTAGGCCCACTTTCCCTAACTATTTCTCTGTGTTTATCATCCCAATGGCGTTTCTATTTCATTCCTGAATATGTGAGTTTGCTGAGTATATAAAATTATTGAGGAAAGAAATAGGCAACTTTACATCACCATTTACATCTTTACATCTACCTCATGAAAAATAGTGTTGTCCTACTGCAAATATACCAGTGGCTTAAGTTATGCAGGGTGGGTTCAGTGAAAGTGGGACACTTCTTGACAAATGCGCACTATAACACAGTGGAACACGGATCTACTGTATTTTTCACTGCAAATATTATTAACTCTTTTAGTCAATTAAACACATGTCATTTAATCACTAAATTAATTAACAGCGTTTTTAAAATGACATTTTTATCATTTAAGGCTACTACAATCTGGTGGTCGAGATACACTTGAACAAAAATTAAATTCAACTTACAGAACCACAAACCAATTTTCACCATTTTTACGGTAATTTATGTGTGTTTGTTTGTGTGCGCGCGTCATGGGGCGCGTCACGGGGGGGGGGGGGGGTGACGTGGTCCAACGCTCGCGATAGTTCGGTCTCTCGGTTACCTTCCCGTCTTGGATACTTCAGTTCACCGCTGGGAAACATCAACACAGTAACCCGGGAAAGGCGACCTCAGAGGCGGGCAGCGACATTTCTTCCTAGGAGTCTCGCAGCTGACCTGGATATCTGGCTGCCCCGACAAACCCCGAGACAACAACAATGGGTGCGTGCCGCTAGAAAAAGTTGCTAGCTCAGTTGGCACAACTGGTTCGCTAACGTTAGCCGGCTAGCGTTAGCAAACAGACGAAACTGAAGAAGAAGTCCGGAGAAGTTGGGGGTTTCTTATCACGAGGACGTCACCATGGATGTGGACATCTAGACGCGTCGGATCGTTTCCCAAAAGGTATAAGTTATGTCTCTTCAAAGAGGCTTAAAGCCGGGTTTATTCGTGACTTTCCTGTCAGCTAGCGGCAACATTAAGTTGGCGGCTCCGACTATTCCCTGGACCGAAGACACGTCGAAATAAGTCGTCTTGAAGTCAGGCGGCAGAATGAGTTGCGGACAGTTTTTGGACGTACAGCGATTGTAACAGAAAGCCAACCATGGTTGTCGAAAAGTTTGTGTCGTTTTAATAATAATTGGGTTTTTATAAGTCACTTGTATCCTGGTTGTTAGTTCACACCCAAAAGTAACGTTAGATTAACGGCGGACAGGGTTTTAGTCGTAGCCTTGGCTGAGGTCACATCTCGACTGTGGCGCGGGGGCTTAGATGGCCGCTACTTGCCGTTTCGTTTAGTATTGTTACAGCTTGTTATAGTCGATAACAGCAGCGCCGTCGTCTGTAGCCCCCGTACAGGTCCCGATGTAACCTCGCTGTGAAGCCGCCGGGCTCTCGACGTTTTACAGAATAATGTTTTTAACAAACGAAGTAGCTGAATGGGAGACGAACTTCCCAGCAACCTATCCGGGGACCAAACGTCGATACTAGATGGGTGTAAAGTAATGAAAACACGACTTGCTACGAGCGAGTGGGGGGATTAAAGTTCAAGTCAACACAGCCCGTGTTGAGTCAAAGATGGCGCATTATTTCTTCCTCGCCGATCGCCTGGGATGCTGCCGAGCAGCCTTTTGCACAGTTGTGACATTAGTGGTCGGAAGCTGTATCGCGACAGTCCACGTCCCCACATGAGTGTTTCTGTACTGTAACGTCCACCCGCAGGTGGCAGCGTCGAGCGGCTCTTGCCAAGCAGCGCGGCTGTCGGTTTGCGAAGAAGAACTGATGCGCCATGTTGGATTTTACACGGGCTGTGTTTGCTATAGCGGAAATCGCCCGCACTCCATCGGGGAAATTGTGTTTTTGTCACTTAACGCTCGCCCGACATCACCTTTTCTTGCCCCGATAGGTCGCTGATGGGTTCACCTTCCCTCCGACGAGTTTGAAATGTCAATATACTTCTGTTAACGAACTTTATGAGCTCTAAATGCCTGAATTGGGTGGGTTCCCTCTGACAGCAATACGTGACCGGTATTGAGTCCTGCAGTCCTGGACTATGCCGTTTGTAGACTCTTGGGATGTTAATTTAAACGAATCAGCTGGTTACGGAGGCAAACATCGGCAGGACTTTTGGCTCACTAACAGAAATGTTTCGTGTAATGCCGGCCTGTGCACTTCTCGGTTCCAGTCACAACTTTTGCCAAGAGTAGCCAACGTCAGCTCGCCTCGATAGTCAAGATGACGACCTGAAAACGCCAGTTCCTTGTATGGATTTACTAACGTTATATCATTTTAGCCGGCCTTGGCTCTCCTACCATAAGTTTTGGATTCAGATAGCAGAAAAGACACAGGCTACTGTCTGTAGTTTGGTTTCAGTAAACCTAATTTAATTCACACTCTCTGCACTGTTAATTTGAGTTTATAATCAAGGTCTTTCAGCGTATGTTAATGCTGCAAGGCTGCTACTAAGAAATTCTGTTGTTGGAGAAGCAGAGATGAATTTAGTCTTCTTCCTGTTTGCTCTCTCAGGCTGACGTGATGCTCTAGGGCGGTGTCACGCGATTGTTATGTATTAAAGGCATAAAGAACTCTGTATGACTCAAGGAGTGTTAAATATGAGTGTAACACACCCATAATGAGCTAACTAACTAGTATAGACTGGCTTGTAAATCCATGGTACAATAAACTAATTAAAGTGGCAAATTTGTCAACAAATTGACCCACTATTGACTCAGGAAGAGGTTCCCTGATCAGAACAAAACTGTTAAACATAATTTAGTTATTGGCTTTGAGAGCACTACCTAGGTAGGACCAGGCACCTGTACTCTAGCTTTACAGGTGTTTTAAGTAAACATCCCACAGCTGACATGTGACAAACTTACCTTCCCTCAAAGAAATGTACTGAGGAATGTGTTGTTGTAGAACCGGTTTTAAATGGCAGGGTGACATTAGTCTACTGTCAACAAGCTGTCATAATAGTTACATGTGTTATACTAAGAATTCATTTGGCTATACACATAGTATATATTATGTATTTTAATTTGCTTACATGCTGGGCATGAATTGCAGCTTGCCATCTAGCCTGTTGTCTCCAAGGTTCGTTTCTGTCCTAGTCCTTTTCTTGTTTTTGAAAGTGCTTGGTGGGTTATTCCTTGTTTTAGTTTCAGTTAACATTTTTGGTTTTATCTGCCTGGTTGCTGAGCTGTTACTGCCTTTGTCTCCAGATTGTGTATATGCTATACAGTATAAGAGTAGAAGAGTTTCTACTTTTAATGGCATTTTGTGTTTGTCTCATTTATGTCACTTTTGCCTTTGCTCAGTTTTGGTTTTCATTATTTGCCTGTGTCTAATCTTGACTGCAGGTGAATGGGAGAGATGAGGAGAAGCAGGAGGACTGAGGTGTCTCTTAAAAGCTCTGCTCAGCAGCTTACGGATCACAATATTAGTACAGGTGTGTTTTTAAAAAAACATTACAAAAAAGCAGTGTTCTCATAATCATTTTATTTGAATTCATAATGTAAATGTGTTATATGGATTGTTTACATAGCAAGAGGCTCTGTATGGACCTGAATTTTTTTCTCATTCTATTTCTTTGTCAGAGCTAACAACTGCATGGAAAAGTTTGTCTCAGTCCAAAGCTGCTGTAAGTACACCTGGAACAGTTTTCTGTTTAATGACTTTGTTTGTTTTTTGGCCTCTCGGATAGAATTGCCATTTCATAAAAGTAATGAAATACAGTCTGCAATATCTAATTATGATGAAGATGACTCCCTTTCATCTTCACATAACCAAAGGAGTCTAATATGTGTATTCTCCCTCTGTAGTTGCGGCATATAGAAAACCGTCTAGAGGCAGCTCCAGGGACAGGGGTTCTCCTGGAATCTGTCATGGACCCCCCCAAGAAGAAATCCTCCAGGACGGTCCGTTGCAGGGGTGAGTTATTGAAAAAATGTAAAGCTACATTTTTCAAAATATCATTATGTGTAGTTAAATTCCACACTTAAACTATGACTATTTTAACATTGCTCTCTCTGTCACAGATGGACAACGAGCTGATGATAATGGAGGGTCTTCAAAGCACAGGGGGCGTAGTCAGCAGAGTCCAGAAAAGAGCAGCTCACGCAGCCCACTGCGAAATACCACCCAGGACAGCAATGTCCGCAGGAACAACGGCGTGGAGTTCAGGGAACCGCTGGCCTCCTACAGGTACAAATACTGCACTAAAACGCATTCATGAAACATCCATAGCCACCTCTCTCTAGGTACATTGCTATATTTGGATAGGATGTATGCTGTCAGGACTGGATATCTGTGGTTGGTGCTTTGGAGTACTGACCAGATCACATTGGTAATATTCTCTTTTTCCAAATCTTCATCAAAAAATGAATTAAAACTATACCTAAAAACATACAGCTTTTATTCACACATGCATACCAAAACAATGTTATTAATATTACTATTTTAAATGATATTAAAATGATACCAATCTAGTCAGTCAGTGTGTGTGTGTTCTGTGTGTCAGTGACAACAGAATAAGGTGATGTTTATTCCCCACCTGGGCTGTGATATTTTCACTGTAATTATTGCATCACCTCGTTGTTTTAACTTGATACATCAGGAGAGCTTTTTCACCTAAATAATAGTCAGTCCCCAACGCTCTTTACTCTTCAAGACTTCCATTTAGAGAACATATGTTCTCGACATCTCCTCTGAATAGCTCATGGCTGACTAGCTATACTTCAGAAGCTCAAGGCTCCAGTGTTTGCAGTGATTCTGCAAAACCTTAAGTTTTGTCTCTAGTATTGTCACTCAGTATAACAGAATTACCGGATTTCAAATGTGAATATGTTGCACATTTACAGTAAATTATATAAGTTACACATGTTTTATTGCTAACAAGTATTTGAATTTTAACTGTTAAAGCAGCTGTAATCTATATTTTTATAATAACATATGAAATGAGAATGTGAAAACAATGTGACAGTGTGAAAGATGTCGCTCGTAGTGATGAACTTACAAAGAATTGTCACCTGAATCTGCGGCTCCCCTCAGCTTTACAGTGCTTTATTGCACGTTTCAACTCATTGTTTAGCTGTGATAACTTAACTGTTTTGGTTCACTCTCACCGCTCTCATAGCATCGTTTTCAGTCAGGCAGCTGTTTTCAGTGAAAAACCTCTAAAACCCACTGTACACTACCTGCCAAGCACCAAACCGCAGACAGACACAGTTAGCAACTAGCTGGTGAACACAGTCGAGCATTTAGCAGCTAAAGAGTCAGATATTTCCCTCAGGAGCTGGTAGAGAACAAAAGCAGAGCCAACGGAGAGTGAATATTAAACTTCATCAGGTGGACACAAACACGACTCCAAACGAGTAATAATGTTGCTCCAAAACTGCTGGATGTGAAAATAAGCAACTGTTTGCTAACAAGTTCACCATATCAACGTAAAAGGTGATACGTCAATGTGTTCTCAACTTGTTCTGCTAAGTTTCTGTTCCGCTACCCCCAAGTGGCCAAAAAAAATTAGTTACTGCATGTTTAAGCAAGACAAGTCTTGGAAATTAAATGTCAAAGTTTTTATTTATGTTTTGCTATTACCAGCAAATGTACACTATAGTACATTATATTCAGATCACTCTTACTCTGCAATCATGTCAGTCAGTGAGGGCATTGTAAGATTTGAATCACCAAAATTTAAAAATTGCACATTGTCTTTTTATTATTGTTATAAATTTTAAATTGTTTTTTCATCGTTGAACTAAAGTGATGTCTTGAGTGAATATGTCACTCCCTGCTTCTATACCCGTTGACCACCCATAAATGTGCTCTTCTGTACACTCAGTGAGTGGTAAATTAAGAGCAAGTCTTGATCCCCCTCCTGATCCCATGTAATCTGGTTTGTCTCCAGAGAGGCCACCCCTCCACCACATCCCTCCTCTCAGCTGGAGGCCTACAGTCTGCAGTCAGTGCCCGGGTCTTCGTACCCACCCTCTCCACCTCCCTCAGATCCTCTGCTCAGCCAGCTGGTTTACCAGAGAGACACCAGGGAGAAACAGACGGACAGGGATCTGGACAGCACACACTCCTCGGCTCTGGAGAGCACAGAGGTCCGCTACCTCAATGACCAGTCAGCCCTGGTCACGCTGAGGACTGTTGGAAACCAGTCACATCTCACAGGTGTAAGAGTCCCTGCAAGGGAGGGGGCAGAGGAGGAAAGCACTCCCAAAGCACAACTTGGCATGGATAGCCAAGAGTCAAGCCCATGTCTAGCTCCAGCCCCGGGCTCCATACGGCGAGGGGAGAGCACTCCCTCCACCAGCCCTGGCTCAGCTTCCCAGCGGTTGGAGAACCTAAGGCGACATCAGCCTGATGATAAGCTGGAGAAGCTCAAAGAGCGTATTCGCAGGCAGAGACAACATCTGGAAGAGGCTGCAGAGAGAGAAAAGCTGCTGGGTTATCTGGAACAGCCTGTTATTGCGGCTGTGGGGAGTAGCAATGCTGGTACTAGCAACGTGCCCACAGCCAAAATACGGAAAGTAGCAGCTGCACCACCTGCACCTATATACAAAGGTACCACCAGTATAGGATGTATCCCAAACTTAAACTTTAACGTTTGTTTGACCTTCTGTTAAGTAAAGAGATAATGATACATGAAGTGATAGCTTGATGTTGGGAACACAGATTTGAGCCATATATAGAAACAGGATGCTACAGCTTACATCCTCAATCTTTTTACTCTCAGGTTTCAACAGTACTGAAACAAAGATCCGGACTCCTGATGGGAAAGTTTGGAAAGAGGAGGAGTTTCATAACCTCAGCAGAGAAATATACAGAGACCTGTCACGACAATTTGCTGGTGAGCCTAGGACACAAACATTTGCTATCATTCCGTATTTGTAACATTTTCTGCTACGATCAGTCTGAACGGTGACCATCATCTGCAAGGAAGACCGTTTACAGTTTACAGCACAAACCAAGTATGCCAAGTGTTGCATAAACAACCAAGATTTATGCTGATAGGCTTTGGTTTTTAACATCAGAGATTTTTGACCCCAGGCACAGGGCTTGTTTTTCAGCCAACAGGCATCTTTTAATTAAATTAAGAAATGTTTGCCTCTTTGTGTTGCTTTGTGGCTTGTTCTCTGAATGTGTGTTTTGTGTACAGAGAGCACCAGATCCAGGCATCAGCAGCAGAGGGAACAGAGAGCTGACAGGTCCAAAGAGAGGAGGCCTCCCAAACCAGTCAGGAAGGTCCACAGAGCTGCCCCTTCCTCTGACCTAAATGCAAAACCAGGTATAATAATCCTCTTTTATGTGAGAGGGCCAACCCACCCTCTGATCTGTTTTTAATTAGTGACAGTAGGAAAGCTAAGCATGTGGAACAGTCTGGCAGGATTTTACCATGGGTCAGTGCACACGGTCCAAAATCAAGAGCATCAAAAGTTTAACTGTCCGTGTGCTCAGAAGGTTTTTCTCAACTGCTTTGCGGCTTTGGTGTCTGTGCCTTTTTTAAGTCAGCTGTATTGTGTATTTCTTATCTACGTCCATTCCCTTGTTTTGTTATGTTGCCCTGCAAACATGCGCTCGCTGATGTCAGTGTAGTAATGATTTGGCTGCTATCATCTTTTAGTCTTTTGGCGAGTGTATACACAACGAGTGTAATGAAGTCTCATAAAGTGCTAACTTTGTTTACATGCAAGCTAAACATAACTAAACAAAATAATCCAAATATGAATTCTTTCATTTGAATCCAGATTAGTTAATGTCATAAATGCCTCAAACAAACCGCAGTAACTAGTGTTTCAGACTACAGTATTCAGTGTGTTCTTTCCATCTATTCAGTTGTCCCATACCAGACCTGTGTGTTTATGTGTTCCAGTACATGAACCAGCGACATTGCTGGCTGTGTTATGACTTTAATCCCTGAAGAAATGTTCAGTATGTGTGACATGTAGTTTGTGAGCATGTAGCATACAGACACCCGCATAAAAGAATCATAGCCACATACTGCTGCAACCTGGGCCTAGCAGACCTCTGACAGCTGAGAAAACTCCCCACTCACAAAGATGCTTCCAAAGGCACACATGTAAACATGATTGCTAGTTATTTTCATGTCTGTGTCTGTGTAGAGCTGGACTCAAGGAAATGCATTTGTTGGATTTATGATGTCTCTTTGACATGATCATCCCAACGAATGATTCAGTCTCATTGCAAAAACAGTTTAAATATACAGTACAGGACAAAACAGATGAAATCTGGATGTCCTGAAAGCTGACTGTAAAATATATCTCTCCTGTGTCTTAGCTCTCATTCACTTTGTGCCTACCTGGTGTCTACTTGTGTTTCTTCCAACTTTTGTGTTGTCTCTTAAGTCTGGCGGGTCTCTGTTTCGTGCTGTCACAGCACTATAAATAGCCCTCTGAAATCTGTGGCCAGGTTCAGTTGGCTCATCTACCCAGTACAAGCAGCTGCTCGGTTAGTGGATGTACCACTTCATTACCAGGAACTGTTCTTCGGTAGAAGACAGTCATTGTGAATAGTGCTCTAAAGATTATTCCAAGTAAAGAGACATTGCTGTTTTTGAAATGTAATTTCCCAATGCTCTGCGCACCACAAATATTATTCTACTCGCACTCATTGTACTGGGCTGGTGGCAGAAAATTGAACAGCAGAGACTGGCAGGGAAAGCTGTGTGAAATAAAAACAAAAGTACCGGATAGTAACTAGGGGCAAGGAGGAAAATATACTTGGGACGATTTGGGTAAAGTGCAAAAACAAAGCTGTTTTGTTGCATCACCTCTCCCACACAGCAACTACAGTAACTTCATAAAAATAAACAGACCTCCATGTCTTTTTTTTTTTTTTTTTTTGTATTACTAGGACTGGGTTAAGTGACCATTGGTCTTATTAAAGCAGTTACTTTTCTTGTATCTCTTCAGTTCTCTAAGCTGTGTGTGTATTTATGTTCAAGTGAGTTTGCTCCCATGGTGGCATGTCTGCATATGTCCTACCACATGCATGTGTCATGTTCCATGAGGTCAACATGAACTATATTGAATTGCAGTGCTCTTCACTGGATGCATCTAAGGTGTTAATTTTTTGTTACTCTGCAGCGATAAGTCCTGCATCATGGCGAGAGGGCCAAAAGCTGGTAAAGATGGTGCTTGGTCCAGTTCCCAAGCTGCCCAGGGAGGAGGACAGGCCCTATCCAGCTGACAGACTGAGCAGAACAGGTGGGACCTGGAGACCTAAACCCTTACCCTTCTATACATGCCACTACACCCCTGTCTTATATTATTATGTTATAGTATACTATGTATACATCTCTGCTGTAACCATTTCTCCAATGGTCGTCTTACACCTCTTGACATACTGTCATTAACCAGTGTGTCAGGAGGTAGAAAGAAAGTAGAAAGGACACAAGACAGAAAAGATGATTAGCTCTGTACTAGACATTAAAGAGCGTGTCAGCTTGTCGTCAAAGATGTTTTCTCTGCATTATTTATATCCAGTGGCGTGTAGGACAAGACTTAATCGCTAAAGTGTAAATTAGGTTTTACTCTTGACTTTCTACCTTCCCCCTCCACCTTCTTTCAGACACCTTGTGTCCTCATTTTACTTTTATCTGTTTTTTCATGTTACTACCAATCTTTCACCTTTTAAAATGAAACATACATTTCACCACTGGGTGCTATTACCTGTAATGGAGTTTATCCATGTAATTGGAAGATGTTATAAAATAAATTATCTCTAGTTTGTTATAGATGTTTTGCATGTCTGGGACCCACAGTTAGACAGCAAGACTGAAATCAAAGAGCCAGTCAAAGAATATCAATAAATAAAGAGTCTTTGGCTAGCTGCGTCTGTACTTGGTACCACTGACCGGAAGGAATAGAGATTGACTAGCTGTTCTGGTTGGGTGCACGATTAGACACGGCCTGATTTCCAGAGGTTTCCCTCAGTGCAGGCGGCATGTACTCTGGGGAGTGGCAGAGTGGGGCAGAGAGATACAATGAGGCTCACTGCAGCAATATTATGAAGAAAAAAAACACTGTCTCTGGATTAGATACAGCCATGGCAAGCTGCTCCCCAGGCCTCATTTATGTGTGTTCTGTCTAGATCTAGTGCTTTAGCTTTGGAGTTTTTTTTTTAATATGCTGCAGTCATTTGTTGGTGCATCCAGTTTTTCGAGCTTTGATGAACCTGTTTATTACAGATATTGATCATAGATGAACAGTTGACATAACAGTTGACACATGTGAAAGCAAATTAGAAATTTTCAATGTTTCATCAACTTAGTTTTCACTTAAGTCTTAGTTTAGCATTGGAGCTATTTAGCAGCATGCGTTATATGTGTGTGTGTGTGTGTTTATTTCCATTATTTAGTTGATCACCAGTTACCAACTGTAACATTTTGCCTTTCTGTAAATGTCCACCAGCTTCCCGTCACCGTTCCAATTCAGACCCACGCTCAGAATCAAACCCACGGTCACGCCCTAACAGCACAGAAAGGCCTCGTAGTGGATTTCAGGAGCAATCCAAAAGCCACTTCACAACTACATCTACCCCCTCATCTGCAGATCGGGACAAGGCCCCAGTGGGTGTAAGCGCAGACTTGTTGTCAGCAGACATCCAGGGGATACTTGATGACCTACAGCTGGAGTGCAAAGCAGCTGAGAGGGAGGAGAGAGCCCGGCAAAGGTCCCGTGGTGGGAGCAGTGGTAGGAGAGGGAGAGGAGGATCAGGGTCACGAACAAGGACTCCAGTCTCTGTTTGGGGAACTACTATGGGAACAGGCAGCTCCTCAAGAGGCTGCCGCAGCGCCAGCCCCACTACACACCGACCAGAGACAGCTGGCACAGGGCACAAAAAGCGACACTATGATGCAGATACAGTTCGCCAGTACATTTCCAGGCAACAAGAGGAGAGAAAGAGGCGTCAAGCAGAAGACAAGAGGGCACTGAGGGAGGAGGCAGAGAGGAGAAACCAGAGATTGCAGGAGCTCTACAGGAAGCAAAGAGAAGTGGCTAAAACAGTGGCCCTTCCCAGCGAGGCACCTGTGGCTCCTGTACAAAAACGACTACAGGAGACCTACAACAAACTGTTGCTGGAGGAGGTCCAGCTGGGCGAGGAGGCCACACAGACGCAACCTGCTGTGCCTTCTAGTCAAATGGTATTGTACATACGCATGAAACATAGTTACTCATTCTACCCAATACAGCTTTCATATAGAAATAAGGCAACCAAGTGAAATTAATTAATGAAATGATCACATATGTTAAAACATTTATGAATTTTTGACATTTGCATTTTCTGCCACAGAGACCGATGTACCAGCCCTCAGGAGAGTCGGACAAAGAGAACAAAAGACTAGAGGCACCACAGAGCCCATCAAGCAGTGACAGGTCTTTGAATGATCAGCCACCTCCTCCATTATCCAGGTACACACATGCACACACAAACTCCCAGAATAACAAACCCCCTACACTCAGATTTATTGACAGAGATAAACAACAAACAACTCTCAGCACAGTACACATAATGTGGTACCTCCCGGTAAATAATGTTTGGGTGATAAATTCTAGGGAATCACCTGACTACCAAGCAGAGAAACTGTTTGTTCCCACATGGTTGGTTTTTATGAACACTCCTAGCAAGTGTCCCAGAAGCCTTATTGCTCTGCATTTTAGTACAGGATTAAAGAAAAATACTCTAGAGTACTTTTACAGTCACTGATCCTATTTTAGATTCATGAAAGAACATCTCAGATAATTGACTGCAAAAAAACAGATGAGGTTGTATAATGATTTTAGTTGTGAAACAGATATTATAATCATCTTTGTGTATGTTTAGTGATTGTAGTTATTTTGATTTGTAGTCCATCCAGTTACAGTGTATTCTCTTTCCTGTTCATTATGTTTTGTACCATTAAAAGTTACGTATCAGGCTGGATGAATACATTTATTCAAAAACTATAGCTTCAAGGTGTTTTTGCAGGGGAGTGTAGACACAAATGTCAAAGAAATGTTTTTACAGTACTCTGAATACCCAGAATGGCTGTGAATATCTTGTCTCTGGACATTCTGGGTATTCACAATGAATGTTCTCTCGTTTTCTTTCTTCAGTAGCAAACATGATAAATACACTTACGTATGTTTAGTTTTATCCTTGTTTTTAAAAGCAAGCTGTTTACGTCTCTCCATTTAACTTCTCCATTCTTCGTTGCGCTCCCTATTGCAGGAATGATCTGGATGGAGTTGCCTCTTTTCTTCAACCTGACCACCTGAGCCCAGCTGTTCGACCTGCAATTGGTCCCAGCAGCAGTGCACTAGCCCCTTTTGGTGACCCTCTCTTCTCTCAGCTTCTCAGACTGGAGACTGCGGTGGCAGCTAGTGGTGTCACTCACACCCAGCGGCCGGCCACAGCACCTTCCAGCAGGTGTCGTCGCATTGAGGCCCTCAAGGCCACAGCCGCATCCCTCTCCAACCGTATAGAGAGTGAAGCACGGAAGCTTGCTGGGGAGGGGATCAACTTCGGTACAGAAACTTCAATGGACGTGGATACTGTTTTGGCCCCTAGGCCCTCTCAAGTTAATCTTGATGGTGGATGCTGGGCAGAAACAGCTGCCACAGAAAATAATGACGTGGCGTTGAGAATCCAGAGGATTTTGACTAGCACAGGTCATAGTTCATACAATGGCACAGCTCTGCCAGGAGCAGGCAACCTGCACGCCCTCAAGGAACAGAAAGAAACGAAGGGCACACGCACCAATTTGACCAATCCACAAACAACTTCTGCTGATGTAACAGGGCCCGTTCTCAACGGTTATACACATGAAAGGAGGAAGCTAGTCAGTGGCCTGGAAAAGGTCGAGAGAATGGATAAAATGGCACAAAGAGGATATGGATTGATAGAGGATAAGAATCGGACAGATCTCCATGACTCAAGTGCCGGTTCCATCAGTGAGGGTCCTCTTTTGAGTGAAGGGAGTTTTTCTGAGGATGAGCCAAGCCCTCCTCACCCCTCCAACAATCGTGTACCTAGACCAGCAGATCGCCTGGAGGCAGTGGACTACTGTGCGGGTCAAAGAAGGGATTACCAGCGGTTGTCAGAGTTCCAGAGGGAGGCTGCGAGGTGCTCGACCCTCAGCTCACCCTTTGCTCAGCATGACGGCAGCAAAGCAGCCTGGGAGGAGCTGAACAAAGGAAGCCCTCTAAGCGTTATCAACATTTTCACTAAGAACCTTCATGGCCATGCTAAAGGTTAGTTCACATATGAGTACCTTTCCGCTAGGGAAACTGTCAGATTTAGGTTTTCCATATTAGATGACAACTTATCACTGTCAGTGGATTTGTGAATCCTGTGGTTGTGGGAGTCATTTTTTTTCTTCTTTCAATGTTGATTTTAGTATTTGTGGCCAACACAGCAAAAAATGTTAAGAATGTTGTTGTCACTTAGTATCTATGGGTAAACTTTATATTAAAATAGTAGTGGTTATACTAACAACACGTACAACATACTGACAGTCTAAGGCAAGATCATGAAAATTTCTCCTGTCCTGTCTCCACCCTGTCCTATAGTGAGTGAAAGGAACTCTCCTTCTGCCCATTCTTTGCACTCTGGAAATGGCCCCGTAGACGCAGCAGTCTATGAAGATGACTTTGTGTCATCACATAGCAGCGGAGCCAGTGGCCAGTTAAAGAGAGGCTCCAATTCACGCAGGTAAGAGCAACAAAGTGGACATTAGTTTTTAAAGTTACCACTGGATGGCATTCATGTCACACAAATAGAAAACTCATGCAGCCCGTTCAGACAGCAACCCCCCACTATATTATTGAGTTCATAGATTTTTTTCCTTACAGGCTTCGTAGTATGAGGAGTGACCAGTACAAACACTATCAGACAGATTTTTTGTTGTGTCAAATCCTGAATTTTATTTAAAAGTGATTTGATTATACATCTTTCTCCCTTCTCTGTTAGCGCGAACAGTCATTTTGAGGAGCTGATGAGGAGGTCTCCTTATGAGAATAGTACAGGAGGCATCAATTCCCACCATTCATCCTTTCACTCATCCTTTCACTCATCCATTCACTCACCGCATCTTTCCTCTGGTTCACCATCTGGCTCCTCACCCTTCTCCAAACACTCTGCCAGAAAAAGAGGTGAGGATTAATATTTTTGCATAATTTCCTGGTATGACTGAATTTTCAAGTACTTTTTAAAAAGTGTTTTATTTTTATTTAAAAAGAAATAAAGGAAATTGTCTCTCTATGGTCAAATGCTGTGTTTTTGCAAATCCCTCTGCTGCACAATACAATTACTCTATTCCTCTGCAGGCACAGCATCAGACCAGAGTGATGCCACTCTGATGGAAGAGCAGAGGAGCTCCTGCTCACCTCCCTCAGAGGTTTTATCCTCTGACTCCAGGAAGAGGGGCTCCGACAAAAGCTCTGCCCACAGCCAGGCCAAGAGTGTCCACTCTAATGACACTTTAGGGGAAACTTCTCACCAAAGGTAATGCTCTTTGGCAGACTACATTAAAGGGGAGGTTTGTTACTTTTGGTTTAGTCGAGGTCTGTAAAAGTAAAAAAAAAAACATACTTTCCACCTGCAAGAGTTTTTCAGGTAAGAGCATCTCTAAGATATCAAATAGAAGAGACTGTGTGCAGTGGCATCAGAGAGGTGGATGAATGGTGTTCCCACAAGGTTAAATTACCCACACATCCAGTTGTCTCTGGTATTTCCTTCCTGGTTTTCAGTAACCTTCAGAGTAACACTGCTTTGTGGGAAGAGCGGTGGTGCTATTGGCTTACATTGGGATGTCTTTTAGGGTCACAGCATGATTGTATTTCTTCCTGGTGCTTATTTGATTTGTCACATTGGTTTTGTGATAAATTGAAACATTTTTTTCACTGGATATAGATTCATCTGTTTAAAGTCGTATTGAAATTAGCCTGTGAAGCCACACAGTTTCCGTTCCTAAGTATTTCCAAGCTGAACTGAAATGGAATTTAAAAGTCTTTGTTCACTCAGGGATGAATGGGATCTTTTCAGCACTGGGTCATCTCAGTTGTTACTCTTCCAGCCACTCAGAAACCTCCACTTGGTGTATATACTGTAATTACCCAAAGGTTAATTTATCTGGGCACAACTAATTACTAAACTACGCGTAGAGAGCCCTAGTTGAGGCTGCCAGTCTAAACACTCTTGTGGCTTGCTGTTCTATTGAAGGCCTGAGGGTTTAAGCAGCCGTGTAGTGCCCAGCAACAGGAGGAGGCTGCAGTTCGACCCAAGACAGAAAACACTGGTTATTTTGTTTTGGGGGCCTGCAGGGTGGCTGGTCGGGTCAGCCAGCTTCACCACAGCTTGGGCCCGCTGCCAAAGGAAAGGAGAGAGGCTTTTTTTCTTTTAATCTCAGTGCCCAGTAGTGACATTTGAGCCCTCTAATGGTACTCTAAAGCCCAGGTGGCAGATTCCTGCCACTCTGTGGAGCCTGTGTGTCTTACACGATAAACATTCAGCCAGGATTGTGTCCTTTTCAGCGCCATTTATAAAGCAGGTTGTTGTTTTACTTTGGTGGTCATTACTGTGACAGAAACGGTCTCAAAAATTGTTACTTTCTGGACAGCATATGTAGGGCTCAATGAGTTCTGTAGGCTTTTGGCAGACTGCACTCATATCCGTTTTTGTTCATATGACAGCTAACTGGTTTAGCATTGAGATCATGGTAACACTGTTGTATGATGATATATAAATTGAGTCTGATGATTATCCTTGGGTAAAAAAGGTGCCACTGTCTACTAGCCTTAATGGGAAAGTAGAGTGTATCCTGATCTCTTCAGACATCTCCCTTGGCCTCTGATCATCTCTGAGCAGCACAATAAAGCCATTCATAGTCTGGGCCTCTCACAGCAGGGTTATGCTGCCTCAGTCATTTCTAGGATTTGCAGTACCAGGGGCCCTCTCTTTCTTTATCATTTGGTCAGCCTTCTCCTCTGTTCAAAATGGTCAACCAATTCTGCAAAGCTTATGACACCCACTTTCCTGTGTATGATTTAAAAACCTATTTTAGAATTGGTTTTAGAAAACAAAGCAATGTTTTGTACTAAATGTCTTAATATATGGTAGCATCTTGAAAAGTGATAGAGTGAGTAGTATTTGATCTTTCATTAACTACTTACCTGAGTTTTTTCTTTCTTTCTTTTTCCAAATATATTTCCAGTTTGAGACCTGACAGTAAGAAGTCTTCAGCAGCCAGGCCCAAACACATTTCTCCTTGTGGCTCTCCAGACCCTGGTTCTCCTGCAGGAGCAGACTCACCCAGTGAGCATGTGAGAAGTGGCTCTCTGGGGGCAAATAACCCAAACACCACAGCTCGCAGTAGTAGAGCAGAGACCAATACCACAGGTAAATAAAACTTGTATTAATATAATAAACAACAGCTGTTATGTGAAGCAGAACTTTATTGGGAAAATTTTGGATAGTATGCACCGCAAGGTTTAAGAAATGTGATTTCACATTGAGTGTACCTTTTACCTTTTGTCATCAGTTCTCACTAGTCTAGCTGAAGTCACTGTTAAGATGAAAACAGAAAAGATCTGACAGAGTTGCAAACTGTTTGGTTTGGGACTCCTTAGACTTATTTATGAATCATGTTCTTCTCAAAGTGCCCCACTCCACCAACATCCCCCTTTTTTAATCTCTCTCACCCTATCTGCCCTTCCTTTCTCCCAGGTGAACTACAGTATTCACCTGCTGTCTTGCAGCAGCGTATGGCAGCAGAGCTCCACTACCTGGAGTCCATCGAGGAGTCAGTCCGGCAGCTGGGGGATGTGGAGAGGCTGATGGGTGTGTCCATGGCTCAGCAGGAGAGCGCATCAATGGCCCAGATGATCAAGGTGAAGAAGGGGTTTGTTGCTGAGTGTAACAAAAATGTGTAGATAAGGACTATGAAGAAGATCTGCTGTGTAACGTGTTTACATATCAGAGGTTGTATTATTGTATTGTATTGTATTGTATTATTATAATTAAATTCCATAATCCTTTTTGGCTGATGCAACACAGTGATGATTTGACATTTTGTATATAGCTTAATAGTTTGATGATTGTAGGATAGCACATACTCCAGGCTGTGCTTTTATGTATAAATGTGGTATAAGTTACAACATCTGCACATGACATAATGTACCATACAATTGTGAATTACACATTGTAATTCCCAATAATTCTATTTATCCAGAACTTAAATTGATTATACATGCTGCATTTACTTGATAAATACTTTTAAGAGCTTTTTTGGCCTCCATAAATGTCAGTGACTTACTACCTCACTAATGTCTGTATTGATACACTGTATTGACCTGCTCTCTGAACTTTGACCCGGCAGGCCAAGCAGCAGCGCCATGAGCGTGACCTCTACGAGCTGAAGATTAAAGCTGAAAGGGAAGCCCTGGAGACCCAGCTACAGCTGGAGGAAAACAGGCAGAGAGTGGCCAGGGTACAACTACACACACACAGTTCATCAGTTAGTTTACTCTCATCAACAATATATATGTGTATTTGTAGATGATAGATTTAGTGTTTGCTTCCTCGCCTTTTGAATTCCAAGGTATGAGTGCTTTTATGTTTCTGTGTGTATGATGTCCATGCTTGATTTTGTCCAGGCTCATATAGAACTGCAGGAAAGCTTGGCAGGAGCTCAGAAAGAGACTTTGGAGGGCCTCCAGGAGACAACTACGAAGATGATGAGTCAACAGGCTGAGGCAGCACGGTACACAGCCGACGCTGCCCGACACATCAAGGAGGTTAGCCATCACTGCCTTCCTCTCTGCCTGGAAAACAGCCTGTGTCTTCATTTTGTAACAAAAGCTGATTGATTGTTGAGTTTCAGTAAAGAAGTAAGAGGAGGAATGTGTAATATCCATTTTAAGAGTCACCAATTCAAACATTTGATCTGTATATTGTATTCTTGTCTGTCAGATGACAGAATTGGCACGGTCACAAATAGCAGGAGCTTTGGTTGTCCCCGCTTTTGCTACTGATTCCTCCATGTTGGACAAGCGGGAAGAACAGCAGAGCTCCTATTCAAAGCAGCGACAGGACAAAATTGACTCTGACAGGTAAACTAAAAACACCTTTTGTGAAAGAACTCAATCATTTACACTGCATAATGTTTTCGATTGTGAATTCATTTTAACATCTCTAAACCCCACTTGAGTAAAATTTATGACTTGAATTCTGAATGGACTAAATCACATAAGTAGTTGGAGCTGATACATTGCCACCTACAAGGTGGCCTTTTGTCATCAGTTGAAGCATTATAAGCATTTACCACTGAGGGGTAAATTCAGTATCTGTTCTAAATGTTGTCTTTTCTGCATCCTCTCTTGCAGCTTCCAGAGTGATGTGTCAAGCAGAAGAAACAGGCCAGAGGAACCCCAGTCTTCGCTGAACAGCCTTAGTCACTCTGACTCTCTATCCTTCAGAAGACCCAACCTCAGGTACCAGTCAGGCCTCTCATGTAGCATTACTTTCACTGTTTTCCATTTGATTTGGGGATGAGAAATCTGAAGAGACACTATATCCATCCTTTGCCCCTTTCCTCAGTGGAGCAGACTCAAGCAGCCACCATAGCCCGTTGCATGTCTCCTCAGACCACAGAGAATGGACAAAAAAAGACGCAGTAGAGGGGAAATGGAGGAAGGGAGGAGCTGAAGAGAGGACGGAGAGAGAAGCAGGCAGCAGCTCCATAGAGGAGGAAGTTCTTACAGCAGCAAATGACTCCCTCTGCAGTGACAGCGTCCCCTCTGTAGTGGATGATAAAGGTATCGGATGTCAAGCGCGTAACTTAAGTATTTCTCTTGTATTCATTCAACTCTCCAAACTCTCTCAAAATGTCACCACCACTTTTAGAGAAACTGTGAAAACCTTACTGCTATCATTTAATCTGTACTAGAGCCAATACTGTGTACACACCGTGCCACACATATGGCTCCAAAAAATTACCAAGAACGTGGATGTAGTTGAAAAGTGTACACTGAGCTTATCTTATTTTTGGCCGTGCAGGTGACAGTACGTCAGTGGCAACAGAGTACTCTCTCAAGTTTGATGAGTCCATGACAGAGGATGACATAGAAGAGCGCTCCTTCCGCTCTCTGCTGCCATCTGAGGCGCACCGCCGTGGAACTAAGGAGAAGTCCCGCCACCATGAGGAATCAGAGGATGATGGTGCCAATCGCAACACGACACTGGTTTCGGGGGCACACAATATCTTAAAGGTGAGAGGGCAGTGTAGTTTACCAACGCATATCCTTATGAGTCGGTGGTTGACAATGAAAGTTGGGTGTGACCACTGACCCTAAAAAGTGTGACTAATTGATTTTTTTGCTGGGATGTTTCTCATTAATAATTGTTGTTTGGTTCCTCGTTTGTCCTCATACATAATTACTTCTCATTACTGTTTTCCTTTGTTCCGCCTTTAATCTCCTTTCCTTTTATCTCTTGCTGTGGATCTTTTCTGTCACACCAATCTAACCTCAACCTTTTCCCCTTTGTTGTCCTGCAGTCTCAGGATGTAAACATGGCCTTTTCTGGTGGACAGGACAGCTTTTCCCAGTTCACCATGGACATGGTGCGTCAGTACATGAAGGACGAGGAGGTAAGGCTGCAGCACCAGAGCTCTCTGCTGCATCTTCGCCAGAAAGCTCTCAAAGAGAAGACCAAAACTGAGTTGGCCTGGCTAGAGCACCAGAAAAAGAGGCTGAGGGACAAGGGAGAGGATGACAAAATGCCACCCATCAGGAAGAAGCAGAGGGGCCTTCTGATGAAACTACAGCAGGAACAGGTACGTGGGAGCAAAAACATAATGACATTAAGTGACAGGTGAGCTTTGGGGTACACAGTTATCTTAACCATTACTACCAACTTTCTCTCCCACCATACTCATGTTACCAGGCTGAGATCAAGCGACTTCAGGAGGCAAACAAAGCAGCCCGGAAGGAAAGGCAGCTGTTGCTGAAGCAACAGGAGGAGATTGAGCGGATGAGAAACTCTACACTCAGACTGAAGGAGCGTCTCAAGTGTGCTGGGGGTGAAGCACCACATGTAAGTAGTGCAACAGTCACTTGCCACCTTCACAGCCTATATGGAGGAAGAGATAGATTTAAGGAGTTTTATTTCAGAATTGTTTTAGAATCTTAATGGAATCAAGAAAGAAAACATACTTATAACATATTTTTTTTTATTGGCTTTACTAATGCTTGGCCTGTCTGCATGTCCATCCATCCATCCTCCAGGAGACGCCTGTGTCAGAAACCCCTGTGTCTGAGGCAGCCTCCCCCAGCATGAGACATGCTGAGGATATCCGCAGCCCCTCTCCCTCGCTCTCCATCTCTGGAAGTGAGACTAGCAGCATCATGCAGAAGCTCAAGAAGATGCGCTCTCACATGGATGAGAAGTAAAGACTTTCATTTCATTTTTCATGAATTAATTGGGCTCTCTCTGCTTAGTGACAATTTGATAGTGAATTGTCGTCATGCTCCATGTTTTTAACAGTGCTTACTCTAGGTGTGTCCTGCTGCCATTTCCTATTGAGGTTTGATTATTTTGTGCCTATGTTCTCAAAATGGTAGGAATGCTGATACTTTTTTTTTTTTTTTTTTGGTCCCTGATCACAATCTGAGTCCGTTAACACAGAGTATGTGTTTTTCTTGCTTAACACCACTGCACAGTTTACACTTAGCCTGAAGTAGGGCTTTTAGTAAAATTGGTAAAGCAGTTCAGATATGTTTTTTTACAGCTGAATAGCTAAGCATTAAGTGGTGCGATGTGCTGTTTGAGACGGGGTCTTTTTCATTCTAAAAGTCCTAAAAGTCAGAATTTTCTAATTCTATAAATAGGGTCTTTACTTTAACTAGCAACTAACCTAATTAAAACTAATCAGTGCATAGCATCTTTCTTATGCTGTCTAAAATGCTGTGGATGTATGAATGTGTGGATATGAAGATAAGCATGCTCCATGTTGTTCTCCCTCTAAACTAGACAAGAATCCACATTCTCTGCTACAATACCCCCCTTAACTTCAGATTTGTACAACTTAAAACAGTACTTTGTTGGAGGATCTGTACTAAGAGAACAACAGACAATATTAAACAGTCTTAAATGATTGTAACACTATGTAATCTTAATACTGCAATTTTCAATTACAGAGGCATAATTATTTTCCACATAAGACCAAACATAGGTTGTGCATTCCATCATATTGTATTACACACACTTCCTTTTGTGTTGATGTGTTTGGAGTGTCTGTAGGTCCTCCAAGGTTTTAGACTTGGCTAACAGCTTTGGTCAGGTGATTTTAGAGCCTCTCGTGACCGGGTAGCTCCAACAAGTGGGTTAATTGTTCTGGGGTTTAGGATTTATAACTTGGCTATAAATCACAGGCCAATCTTCCATGGTAGCAGTTCAAGATCCAGATATGTTTAAATTTATACTAGCAACACAATTTTGCTTGTGTTCCTATTCATTTAAATACATTATGAAGTTAAAACCACAACTAGGTTTAGATCATAACAAAAACATAAAACTGTTATATATATACATACATACTGTATCTGTGTCTGATCATGCATTTATTGGCTTGCTTGCAATGATCATTTTTAACGAACTATCAATTGTCTCTTCCCTTCCCTCTGTCATTCTCCATTACCACTGTCCTGCTGTTGATCATAACCAAAGAAAATGTATACTATATATTCAGCTTGACGTAACACACTAACAAAGTTGTTTTTACTTCATTTAAGGCTGTAACTGTTACCTCGCACCATAATTTGTTTAAGAAACAGGGTTACTGATGAATCTATCATTTAACCGCCTCCCTAAGCAGGTTTGGCAGTGATCATACCCACAACCAACCCCACCACCCTCAATGCTCACATGCTAGTTTAAATGTTCATGTTCTCCCAAAACATAGTCATTTGAAAGTAACCATTTTCTAACAGAAACCTGACAGACTGACACCTTTGGGTGCAATAAAACCACATTTGCTCATATCGCTCTTCTCTCTCCCTTTCTCTGTATTTGTCTTTTCTCTCCACGTTTCTTGTGTTTTCAATGTGTGTGTGTGTGTGTTTCCATACCCATGTTTATGTGACTCTTTTGACTTTGTCTGTTGCGTGCTTGTGTGTTGTAGACACTGTTCTCCTGTCCACTACTTCTTCTCTGTGTTCACGGCCCACCACTGGGCCTCCCTCAGTGTCTGTCTTCCCAACCTCCACCCTAAATTCCAGCTCTTTATCTACAACCAGTTGGTCAGGTACTGTACAGTGCTCTCTACCTCTTCCCCAGCACCTCCACCTAGCCCTGCCCTGCCTCACCCCATGGAACATGCTTGTGTTCATCCACTGGCACTGGGACCTTGTAGGGGTGGGACGGTGAATGATGAGTGATTGGATGTGTTGGTTTGTTTGGGGGTTTTGTATTTCCAGGATGGAATTTGTGGAGGGAGGAGTTTGAATGAAAGCTTGAAGAGTGCCCAAGGAAAGCTGCCTTGCTGAAATAAGATAACCTTTTAACAACTTCACTTGGAATATAATCAAATTGTTCTACCAGTTTTCAATATTTGTGTTAGTCAGTCAGGTGCTATATTGCCTTTAGTGTGTGCATTAAAGCACACTGGTTGTAGAGTGATTTTAAACAAAAAACAAAGTTGTTACATTGAGAATATTAGAGGTGAGATTTTTTGTGAAGGTTAAAGGTTATGTTTATTTTAATAGGAGCCTTCCTTGTTGAGTGGGAATCTTAGCCTCAACGCTGGGAATTCACTGATATCTGTGGTGCTTAATTTGTGACTCTTCCCCTCTTTCTCTCTTGCCTCTTGAATGAATGATGCTGTGCATCTCTCTTCAATGTCCTTCATGTTGTGGCTGCTGGCTGGTCAGCTCCAGCCCAGTCATTGATACAAAATGCTTTGAGAGTAAACCACACTATGACATGGAAGTAAAGGACTTTTGCAGAGAACAGACCAGAGATAGTGGTCTATCTCTTTAATGAGCCCAGTCAATCTTAACTATCCCTCTTTATTAGGTAACTGTTGCATAGGATGGGATAATAAGTACAGATGGCTATTGGCTATAATAGAGTTTGTGAAGGCACTAAAAGAACCCCCCCATTCTGGTTCTTCAGTATCTGGCCTGTCATCAGTTTACATTAGGTCAAGAGAAAGGCCTCTAAATTAGATCAAGGCTAAATAATACTGCCCTGTAATGGCACACATAGCTGTGGGAGACCACATTACACAACAGCTATACCTGACTGCACTTTATTTTCATAGGCATCTGCAGAGATATGTATGTGTATATTAGAGACCCTGTTTAAGTTGGATTTTAGAATTACAAATTCTGTTAGCTTTGCAACAGCACTCTTGCGTTAAGTGTCGTTATTGGTCGGGAGTACAGTAAGTGCAAGAAGTCATACTAAAGAGACACTCATACAGGATTTTTTCTATCTCCTGTAACTGTTAAATATGTTTAGTGTGTGTGACTGCACCCAATCAATTCAACCCCTGGGTTTCAGTCTGACGCATGAATCTGTCATCTTCACTGTTATGTTCCTGCTCTTCTTTTCTCCTGAGTGACATGTCATCACTTAATGCTTGTTTATTTGATGGGTGCTTGTACACTTCTTTATTTGGATGATTATTCCAGAGAAAGAAATAAGTAAAGCATGTATTTGGTGTGTTTGCTTCTCTGAGTGTTGGACAGGAGGTTTGAGGTGAGTTTGCAGTGATAACTGGATGTCCAGGGGATTTGGGTCTGCTTGCTTCTGCGATGTTATGTTTAACATTCCTTATGCTAAACGTCTTTGTCCTATTTCTCTTCTCTCCCTCTTTACTGCTACCTTACCTTATCCCTCACCACCCATCTTCTTCCTCTTGTACCTCATTTTTCCATTTCCTCACCTTTCTTCTCACCATCATCTTCAATCTCTTCCTCCACTCTTTTCTCATCTCCGTTCTCTTTCCCCTTCATTCTTACCACCCCCTTCCCCAGGTTCCTGACAAAGCGGGAGCAGCAGCTGATGCAGAGGCGTCACCATGCCGAGGAGTTGCTGCAGTGGAAACAGCGGCTGGACCAGGAGGAAGCAGAGGTCCGTAGGATGGAAAAGGAGGCCCTGGCTGTATGGGACAGACAAACACCTCGGGACATGGCAGAGAGTCAGAAAAAGGAGATCTCTGATATTAGCCCCAGCCTCAGTCACCATCAAAGCTCAGAGCTCAGAACCAACAGTGAGAAAGGTGAAGCTCCTAGAAGATCCTAGCTGGTTTTTGTGGGGTTTAAAGTCAAAACGAAAATGGAAGCAAAGTAAAATATAGAACATATATTACAGTTTGGGACTAAGATTAAAATTTATCGGTTTTGCATGTTTTCAGAGTATGTGAGTGAGGGCGACTGTTCCTCCGCAACACCTGAGTCCAGTATACACACAGAGGGACTGGGGTCCCAGCAACCAGGAAGCCCATCTTCAGTACAACCTGCATCGATCCCTGAAACACCTTTGGCCTCCATCCAGAGCAGCCCTGCAAATTACACCCAGGAGTTCACTTCAGTTTCCCAGTCACCTAGCAGACAAGTACGCATAAATGTGGTTTTCTTTCCTTGTTGTAATTCAGTGTTCAGTCCCATCTTTTTGACGATAATGGAGTTAATTTTGAACGTAAATATAGCTACTCCAAAACTACCCTCACAAAAAATCTGTTAAGATCCTGTTGGGGTTATTTTGTAGTCTTTTATTGAACTGTTGAAAATGCACAAAGCTTTATATTGTGTAAGGGACATGTAAGGGTGTGACACAATTGTTGGTTTACTGTGCATGTAAAATATTAATCTAGGCATACCTCTGTCAGTCCATTGTTATATCCTGAAGCAATATTCCTTTCTCTTCCCCTCCTCCTCCTGTTTAGTCTCTCCAGTCTCCATTCAAAGGTAGCCACAGCCCTACTGCCTCTCGTTCAGATGGCAGCAGCAAAACCAAGATGCAGCTTCGCTCCTCCTCCCGGACCGCCGACCAGGCCCACACTCAGCCAACTGACTCCCCCATGGCCACGCAGACTGGTGAGTTACCCAATGACTCAACACACATACACTGAATATGTAACATTTTTGGAGTGTATATTAGTTCCTGATAGTTCTCAGAGAAGGAGGAAAGCACAGAGGCTGGACATAATGCAGCTGTATTGCTGGCACTGTGTAGTCAGGCATAATGTGATGCTGCCAGGAATACATTATGCAAGCACTTCCCTGATACCTAACCTGCTTAGCTGTGTGATAGGAGGAGACACTTGCATTGCACTTAGTTATTGTACAAGCAAAGACTTTTTTGCTGGGCTAGTATTGTAACTGAATGTGTTTTATTCATTTTCATGCCACTGTTTAAACCTTTAATCCTGTTCATTGCATACAAGCCAAAGCAACATGTACAAAAATGAACTTAATACATTCTTGGTAAAGAAAATGTACACTAATCTCTAAAGACTTAGGTTTGAGTTTGACTGGGCACAAAGTTGGATTACCCTTTGCTAATCAGAGGTCTGGCACTGGTTTCGCATTCTAACTGTGATTTATCATCTAAATTTGCCTTCAGAACCCATTTCAGACCAGAGTGACATAGAGAGCCGTATCAAGGCCCTGAAGGAAGAACTCAGAAAACGAAAGTTTATGGCCTACCAGCTGAAGAAAGAGCAGAAGAAGAGGCACAAGGAGCGCCTGAAGGCACAGGAGGCCAACCTACTGAAGCAGCTGGAGGTGTGTGTGTGTTTGTGCATTTATCATTTACTGATGTACTGTATAAGCAGATTTCTTCATATCTTAACTGTATTCTCCTGTTTTCCTTTCAGAGCTATGACAACTTCATCGAGAAAACTAAGGCAGAACTGAATAAGGAGCCAGACTCAACACCTGATACAAAGTCCCAGATCAAAGATTCCTCCTCTATCGCAGAGCAGTCCAGTATTAAACCACCTGCTCACAGGTACCAGAAATAACTGTAAACATGACAGTCTGGTGCTAACATGTCTTATACTGTATTATGAGTTAGAAAAGATTGGTGTTCAGTTAAAAGCAAATGCCTCTTTCTCAGGTCTGAAACCAGCAAAGTCTCTGACTCTGAAAGGACACAAATTGATGCTTCATTAGATCACAGTGAGTGATATACTCATCATAACTAATATATACATTACATACAGTATTTATTTAAAATGTGTTGTGTTCCAATAATGACATGACCCTTTTTCTATTATGACAGATGCCCTTCCTCAACCTGATCATAGTAGATCAACTTCAGTGCCTGAAGAATTGTCTGATGAAGACCCACCAACAGTCACTCCAACCCCAGTATATGGCAGCCCAGAGTGTCCGACCGCAGGACAGAGGAGCCGCCTGTCCACAGAGGATCTTTTAAGACCTTCCTCTAAGGAAGCCCAGGCGCAGATGATTGAGTCTGGGGATGAGAACATTGTGTCTTATCAAAGATCTGACATTCAGGAAGAGCTGGAGGTGGAAGTAAGCTCCAAGTTTGAGGATCAACATTCTGAACGTCTTCTCAAACTAGAAAAGGAAGACAGACCTGACTCCCAGGAGAAGCTGTCTACATCCAAACATATTTCCTCTTCCGTGAGTGAAGAACATCAATATTCTCCATCTGTTAGCCTAGAACAAGATAAACAAATAAAGACAAGGGAAACATCTGAAGCTGAGGAAGCTGCAAAATCTAATATTATCGCCTCTAGTAAGTCACATTCAGCTATAATAGACCTCAAAACCTCGCCACATCCAAGCTACATCTCATCCAGTGACCATTCCTGCTCCCCTTACTCAGTTGCCTTCTCTTCAAAGAAGGAGGCACCCATAAAGGATGTCGAGGTGTCTTCTCCTATAGCGGATGGATATCATGATGACTTTGAGTCATCAGTGGATTCTTCACCCCAGGAGGAGCATCATAGTTACAAGCCTGCCTCTCAAATCTCAGTTTCCCCTACTGAGATTAAGGGCTCGAGTAAGGACTCCCCTAGCAGATCCGCACCGTATGACAGCCAGGATGAGGAGGTAGAGGAGGAAATGGCTGAAGAACTGAGTCACCATTCAGGGATTAGTGGAGCTAGCCACCAATCTGGAAGACTGCTAGATCTTCATAACCAAAAAGAAGACTCCAAACAAGACAAGGACATTAATTCCAACCACTCACTGCCCTTCTCTCCTTCGCAGACCCCTCTCTCTCCTGTTATAGATGAAATGCCAAGTTTTAACATTGGAGATCGGGTTCTTGTCGGTGGCGTTCAGCCTGGCACTCTGAGATTCAAAGGTTCAACCAGCTTTGCTAATGGCTTCTGGGCTGGTGTGGAGCTAGATAAGTCTGAGGGGAGCAACAACGGCACTTATGATGAGGTGGTATACTTTGTGTGTGATGAGAGTCACGGTATCTTTGCTCCTCCAGACAAGATCACACACCTGCCAGACAAGTTTGAGATCTACACAGACACCACGGAGGATGAGGACTCATTCTTTGATGATCTGTCAGATAAAGGTGGGGATAAACGTAAAACAGGTGAGGACAAATCCCAAAAACAAGGAAATCGGAAGAGTAAAAATGAGCAAACACCTCGTGAGGCCTATGGGTCTGAAGATAAAACGGTTACAGACGAGTCTATTCACAAGAGCCAGGCCCCACTGAAGGTCGAATCCCACCTCAATTCACAGCATTACAAAGAATCCAAGCATCCCATTTCTAATGGCAGCACTAGGGACATAATGCTGGTTTTTGAAGATGTACCAACTACCCTCCTCATCTCTGACATGGACAAGATTGGCCTGGAGAAGCAGAGTCAGAAGGAGATCACTACCCTTGTTGAGAGAGAAGATGTAGACTCGCAACACCAGTTTACTACTGCGGATCTTTCCACAGATATCAGGGATGATGAGGGAGAACAGAAGGACACAGACTTATTGGGAACATTTGCTGACAAGCTCCTCAACAACTTCGTGATAGACACTGTGAAGCAGTTTGCTGAGATTAAAAAGGCTAAAGAGCAGAAGATAGAAGCTGCCAACCAGATGAATGGAGACCTGTTTGGTGAAAATGTTGAAGAAGAATGGTTCTCTTCAGTGGAACAAAAAGATGGTCTACCCTTCTTCCTACCTGCAGAAAAAGAGGAGCTGTCTTCTCCAGAGCTGTGTAACCGACCGGTGAGTGTTTATTTCTGATTCTGTTTTGTAATGTCAAAGCCTTATGAATCGAAAGGTCAAAAAAACCTTTAAAATGTGATAGTTCTGTACATGATTGAATCGTGGAATTTCCATTGTGGGGAAACGCCAGCAAAGACATTATGAAGTTACTGACAAACAGTACTTGTTGATTTGACCTGGAGAACCCTCATTTTTTTTAAGTGTTCAGCCAAAGTCCAACCTTATGTTGACTGACTTGTTTGAATTTGGTGCTCTTTGCTGAAAACCTTTTGTGTCTGAAACAGTAAGAATAAGATAATGTAAGACTAGATCAAAAGTGTAAAAACATGATTTACAACAGGACTTGTTTTGTCATCGTGCGGTTAGATATTCATATTTATGAAAGGTCCTAATCTAAAACTGGAAGCAAGCTTGAAATTCACTTTTTCCTGTATTTCTTTCACAACAGGAGAGTCCAGTGTTGGGGGCCAGCGGTCAAGAGGAGCTCGCCAAGCGACTAGCAGAGCTGGAACTGAGCCGTGAACTGCTAGATGAGCTAGGTGACGATCAGGACTGGTTTGATGAGGACTTTGGCCTCAGCTCCCGTAGAGAACAGCAGAGACTCAAACAGAAACAGATAGAAGAAGAGGAAGAGGTGAGGCTGGGGAGGTCTGGCTCATCAGCTGGAGCAGCCCTGGGGGGGCTGGTCTCATCACCAGGTGGGGAACAGCAGGTAAAGACTCCACCTAGACCTGAGCTACCGCTCCCCCTGCCCCCCAAACTACCTGAGCAGCCTGCCATGGTGGTCCCCCACTCAGCCACAGAGGTGGAGAAGATGGTCCATGCTGCCACTCAGGAGATCTGGGAGTGCTGTGGCCTGGGGAAGGAGGGAGCACTGACCCTTGCACAACTGCCACACCCCAAACCTTCACAAGAGTATCTGGGTAAAGAGGCCAGCAGCCAGGACCAGGAGGCCCTTTGCATCCGCAGCTACAGAAAGGTGAAAAGGAGAACCATACAGATAGCCCAGTGAAAAATGTAATGCATGTGTATTGTTAAACCACAATACAAGGAAGACAAGCATCCTTGACTTTCTTTCCATCCCCCTACCAACTACGCTGGTGACAATCGGCACACGCCTGTCCTGCTTCAGTAGTACTAAGCCTACAGCAGCTGGAGTGTAGTCTTGAAGACCACTTATTCTGAGTGAGTTCACTAAGGTTAAATGCCAGGCGAGCTCCCATTATTCAGCAGATTCCTCTTGGATTAGCATCTTAACGTTTTCAGGACTACACAGCTATTTCAGTTGCCTTAGACTTCAGACTCTTGCTCCAGACACTGCCTGAATTGGTCAGATGCTTTGCATTGAATGCAAATACTAGAGCTGTTGAGCAGTAAATATTGTTGACATTTTGACATGTTATCTCACTCATTTACGTTCACCTAACATGGGGTTACTCAGCCTGAGAGACCTATGTACTTGATTTAATATTACATGTTTAAGCACTCGTATTTTATCACTCTTTGTCATTCCCTAGGCTGTGTATGACCTGACATGGGAGATGCTTCAGGAGATCTATGCTGAGGACCCCAATGCTGATCAGCCTCAGTGGGTCAAACCACGTCGGGTCAAGTCCTCCTTCTTCCATAGAGTAAAGACATCAGGAGATATCACAACAATCCAGGTACAGTACTGCAAGACAATCACCACCAACAGAAAGAGACACTACATTTATGATGTGTCTGAAAGTACCCACCTTTAGACAAACACCCTTACTACTTACTTAGTCCTACTATATTTTAAATTTCTAATTGCCAAATTAAAGGCAACTAGGTTTTTAGAATATAGTGGGATCTTCAGTGGTTTGTTTCTTATTTTCCAAAGTAACTAAAACAAACTTCACATGTGGCTTTGTTAATTCACTTTTGTTGTCATCAAACTTTAAGTTCTTTACAGTCACAGAAATTGAAATGCAGTGTAATGCCTTTTGCACACATGATGATATGGTATGTTTTTTTTGTGTACCAGGAATTCATCACAGCAGAAGTACTGAAAATGTACGGTTTGACAAAAGATCAGAGCCAGAAGACTGACTGGCAGAAGATGCTCAAATTTGGCAGAAAGAAGCGGGACAGAGTCGATCACATACTGGTAGGTCCCAAAATCAAATGTTTGGATTTTTTAAATACATGATTTTGAAGTGCTGCAGTTTTATATCAGGGATTACATTTTTCTGTCACCAGGACAGAACATCTAATATATAGCCCATCTTGAACCCACAAGATCACTATCATGTATTGCTCATATAGTTTTTACAAATTAAATACAAACAAATTGCATTTGTACTTCCCCATTTAAATTTGAAAGTCCTGTGTGACCTGATTTGTTGTTGTTTTTTTCTGTCGGTTAATATCAGAACTATTTCTTCTAGATTTCAACAGCAGTTGTATAAAATGTTCATATTTTGAAGTTTCAAGGTTGACACATTTGAATTTGAGGTTACAGCCTTTAATGTTTTATCCGTTTTTATGAAGTAGAACTTTATCTGGCTAAAACACCTCTTAGCAGTATGGTGCCCTCCGACTAGCCCCCATATAGATCCACACACATACAACAGTGAGTTGTGCAGATCTATTTTACTCGATTTCTCCAAACACATTTTAGCAGAAAGATTGACTTAATGTCAGATCAACTGGATGTTATAGGAACTGATTGTAGACAAGTTACCCAGCCCTGAAATTGTGATTTCACTCATTTCCACTCACTGCAATATGAACAACTGATGTTAGTCACTGTGCTCTAGTAATTGACCCAGTTTGTTTGTCAGGTTCAGGAACTCCATGAGGAGGAGGCCCAGTGGGTCAACTATGACGAGGACGAGCTGTTTGTCAAGATGCAGCTGGCAGACAGCGTCTTTGATGCTTTGCTAAAGGACACTGCAAACGTGCTGACGCTAATCTACGAGAAGAGGGCCAAAAGAGACACCCTCTCCTGACAGCTTTCCTGCTTAGATTTTGAACTACAACCTCTAGCTCAATCCCAGTCTTTCCTCACCCAGTGAACTCCAGCCAACCTACCGCCGCTCGGTCTTCCACCAGCTGATGTGCCAACAGTGACCCTCAGATGCCTTCGGTCCCAGCATTACCTCTCAGCTAAACAACTCCTACTTATTTCTATGACATTAATTTGCTGGATTAGCTTCAACTGTAGTGGTTATATAATTTGTTCTACACACAAAACGCCTCCTGAGCAATCCAGCCTTCTTAAACCTTTACACCATCTAGTCTCAGTTCTCACCTCCTGGACTGGTCATTTTGTAAATGCCAGTTGCAGAATGAGTAGATGTTTTGATAGGATTTGTTTGCATTTAAAGTCCATTGATGCTGCTAAGTTGATTGTTCCATACGAGACTGTAATATAAAATCCACCTGGAACTAAAGTAGGTTGTTATATTTTGTATTGAATCTTAAAGTAAAAAAAAAAAATAATAATATATAAAATGGATTCAAAAATTGTAATAGAGTAGCAGACAAAGAATATACAGTGTAGTCCATAAGTGATTTGACAGTGACACATTATTGTGTTGGCTTTACAATCCAGCACATTGAAGTTAAACAGTGACTGTGAGATTAAAGTTTTACCATTATTTTTGAGGGTGATCAGTTTTCAGCTAAGCTAAGTCTATGACCCGCAGCCATCTTGCTTGTTTCAGTGACTTTTTGCCTGCAGTCTGGTCTTCAGCAACTACAACTCAATTGGACTGAGGGCCTAAAAGCTCCTTGTTTGCTTTGGCTGTATGTTTAGCATCATTGTCCTGCTGCATTCTCTTTAAATTGGGGTACTATGTATAGGAAAAAAATCCATCACTGTTCACCCAGTATGGACATGAACACCCTTAAAGCTGAGAGTCATCACTTTAACTTTATAAGCACTGTTGAACTTCAAATCCAATGTGCTGAGGAGTGCTTAAACACATATTAGTCACTGATCAAATATTGTCAGACTGAGTTGTATTGGAACGTCACTGAGATCAGATATTGTATGAAACATTTTGCCTCCATAACTATATTATTTATTGTGTGAAAAAGCTTGATTAGAGGAGTAAAGGACATTTTGAATTGTAAATGATCTTGTCAACATATAGAGAACAGATTTTAACATCTAATGAAATTGTAAAAAGCACAAACAGAAATGTGAATGTGAACATGGCAATATATTATGTTGGAGGTTTAGAGAATGCTATTGAAACCAGAAAAAGAACGGGTGGGGGTGGGGGGCTATTTTAATATTTAAATGTTGTGTTAATAATTAATTGAAACTGTTTTGGCTTTTATTGTGGCCACAACTGTCCAGTTGGTCAACACAATCACAGTGTCCCACTTTCGTACTATATGTTAGTATTTTGAAGCTTACACTGTGTACTAATGTTAACAGTTTGAAAACATCTCATACAAACTGCAAAGAAAATGCTTGTCCAGTGATTTGATTTGCAGTTTATTACTTTTTTTTCTGTGCTGTAACTGAGGCTTTTGCACCCCATTCAACATCGTTTTTTACTTATTTTTGTGTTAGCTTTGGGGGACAAACGTGTCCATCAATCATTTTTTAGATTTAATTTGGTCTTTTTGTGTGAGTATATTGTATGCAAGTGGGACACAAAAGACTGGCAGTAGGCCTGACTTGATATTTTTAGCATAATAGGACAGTACTGAAATGCTGGATTTGAGCCTTACTTATCCTACAGTCCTTTTACTGTCATGACCTGAGAAAACACCTCTTGTTTCTTTATCAGTTGCCCTCGTAAAGGTTGCTAGCTGAACATTTGCCCAAAAAACAAAAACGGATCTACTCGTGTAGCAGCATGGTTATGTGCTCCACTTGCTGCTGTGAAACATTTGGCTTCACGGTGTTCAGCAAGTTCAAACCAGCCATCAGAATGTAGCCCGGCGATGTCGTTAGACAACAGAGGTCTTTCTCAACATTCAGTTCAAGTGCCTCTTTAAGTTGAGTTGTAGATTTGTAGCAAACCTTGTTGATGTCTCAACATCCTTCGGACCTATTTTCTTTGAATGTCTCTTTCAACTGCTGTATACTACCATTTTGTAAATTATCCTTAAATGGCCGCTCTTCCTTCTAACCGGTTTTCCAATACTTCAGTTTCTGCCTTATCAGTCTTTCTGTATCGAACGTTTTTTTAAACCTACTCGTTTTCCTGTGGCTCAGCCTGAGGAAATGTTTGTAATGCTAACAGAATCGCTGACTCACTCTAAATGTCACCTGCTTTTTGTCCACGTCACCCCTGCATCTGTGCATATAGACACAGTCGAGTCATTGATAAACTGTATCAGGAACTAGATGTGGACACTCCACACACACACACACACACAGTGGACCCAGCCCACAGGCTGCACAGTGTGAGTCATAGAGCTGATGAGGCTGAGCACGTAGGACTGTATCCAAGGGCTTATTTTGGTCCTCACTGTCAGCGCTGCTTTGATCCAACAAACTGTGTACAAACTCATTGTGGCATGTGTGACAGAGCTTGTTAATCTTCACTGACTGTTTGGAGCTAAAGTGACCTTAAACTGAGTACTTAGTCTTTTTTTCTACTGTGTTTTAAGAGTTGCTAAGGTGTATGTTCAAACTGTAAATTATATAATGTAGAAAAAGACCAAAAACATTTGACACCAGTCTCTCCATGCTGTATGACTTGTATGTCTGGTCTGTAGGAATGTGTTACTGTATTGGTGAGATGATTAGTACCCTAGAAACACTTTCTGCAAGGCTTTATTGCAAACCCTCTAGGATTGTCCTCTTGAATTGATTGTATGTGGGAGGAAGTTAAGTTCCCTCCTGTAACTATGCAGTTCTTGGTCTTATGCATTAATTTATATGTGTGGGCCAAACAGCTTAGACTTCTGGCGTAGTCTGTAGGTTAAATAAACCTTCGAGAAGCTTAAAGCTGTTTGGTGTAGGGTAGAGTCAATCGGAATAACTGAATTTAAAAAGTTGGCACAAAAGGTTTGATCATCAAATTAACCCGGTCAGACTAGATTTCCCTCTTTATATATTTATAATAATGTGCTGTGAGTGCACGCCAAGTGCACTTGAAGACTTGTACAATTCTTTTATGGGTGTAAATATACTGTATCCAATCTGACCCACTGTTACTGTAACCTGAACGATTGTTGTAAAATAAACACCGTTTACTTTGCAAGTATGTGCATAGTATATTATATTTGTTAACTAAATGAACTTCGAAATTGTAAATAAAGCTTTCATTGTTTCTAAAGGAATGCTGATCTCAAATGTGTTCTGGTTTAGAGTGTGCAGTAGTTACCTCACAGCGTTGCTGCAGCACTGACAGCAGGCCAGTGAATCTCCTCCTAATGTTTAGGTGTGTGACCGAAGGCTGACGCTGAAACTGATTGACTGCAGGCCTGTAGCAACCACTGAGGACACCGCTGTCATGTCTGCTGTAACATTTCTGGGAATTTGGGAGTTTACGTTCTGTGATTACACACATATTTCACATGTTTGGATTTTTAAGGCTTGTATTTATTAAATTAAAAATCTTAAAATGTGACTGTTTTTTGGAGAAAAAACAGCAAATTTTTTTTTTTTTTTGGTGGCTAGTCAAAATGTCTTAGGTGGATGGAGTTGTCCTGGGGAGATTTGGACTCGTCACCTCTAACTTTTAGGGTTTTTTTTTTTTAAATCCTGGCTAAGGACCGACAGGCCTTTTAATACAAAGACATGGAGTAAGGATATTCAGAAATATCAGTTAAGAAACACAATTGCTTCTTTTTCATCTACACACGTGTAATTTATAGGGCCAAAAATCGTGATTTTAGTAAAGAGGGAATTAAAAGCTTTTATTTTCACACACACACACACACACACACAAAAAAAAAACTCAAGGTCCACTTACCAGCTTTTTCCTGAGATACAAACCTCATCTCATGGCCTTCCTCAGCGGATGGAGTTCTCAGTTGTCATGGAGATAACTCCATCCGCTGAAGAAGACGTGCGTTTATAAAACCCCAGAAAAAGCTTGTAAGTGAACCTTGAATTAACGTTTTCTTTTAATTAATTCATTTATTTATCAGTTGAACTCATGGGGAATGTCAATAATGAACGTTTACGCTCAAATAATAGTTTTAATGTGAAATAATTTACTCAATAATATTATTAGACAGGTTATTTCCTGTATGAAAGCCGTGTAGGGGCAAAAATCTGTCTGTACTTGTCGTCACTTTAAATCGCCTCACATCAACCATTTCGTGTTCATATCGGAGCAAGTCAAAGAGAGAAATGAAAGCCTGCGGAGAGGGTGTGTTACTTTGTTACGAGTGGTGTTTTTGTAAGGGACTAGGAGCTGAACGGGGGGAGGACCCATGAAGCCTGCTGGCCGGGAAAAGAGTGGGAGAAAAAAGTTGTGAGAAGTTTTTGTGAGTCGGAGGTGGAAACTCGCTGCGTTCACACCGACGGTTAGCGGCAGCAGCTCGGACGGGGAAGATGGCGCGGCGCTGCGGCCGTGCCACGTCTCGGTTGACCGGAGAAACACAACTGTATCCCAGAAGGACAGCAACGTGTGCAGTTTGGTTATGTTTTTGTCTTCTTTTTCCTGCCGCCGCGGAGGCTGGACTGTACTCCGCTTCTGATCAAGTCATCTTGTTAACTCCGGAAAATGTGGAGGCGGTTTTGATCAACTCCACAGCTGCTATGGTTGTGGAGTTTTATGCTTCATGGTGCGGACACTGCATCGCCTTTTCTCCGGTTTACAGAAGTCTGGCGAGAGACATTAAAGGTTAGTACGGACCTGCTGCAAGTCACGTAGCTGCAGCTATTTTAAATGGCAATTAAGTTTGATTATTAATCCTGTTTAACTCTGCACTGTTTGCAAACAATTTTAAGTTTTGCTCCACTGAGCTTGTTTTATTTACACGACAAGACAGCAAAAAGTCTAATTTTAGGATTAGGAGTCCATGATTCGTTTGTCTCTAGCTTTAATATTGCCATGGTTACATCTCCCTGTATTTTTCATCATCTGCATGGAAACAGCACCAAGCTGTTGTTTTTCTGTCTGTTAATTAGAGCATGTGATCTAATGAATGTGTTTTTATTCTGCTCAGCACTGTGGCTCTCCAACACATCCTCTCCATCCGACTGAGATTGGTTTCTGTTGCTCATGAGCCAAAAGAAATATCACACAGCCGTGAGATTAAATACAATTAGGATGATAGTGAAAGTTTCAGACGATGCTGGCAGGAGGCCTGTTCTCTCTCACACACAGGCAACAGTGTGCAGCTCATGTCTTGTGCTCTCAAGTGCCTTGTTTAGGAGTTGGGAAGGTCATCCAGCTGATACTTGAGGGAGAATCAAGAGAAATTAGGATTACATGCTGCTGACATCATGGCAACCGTCAACCTGTGAATGTCTATCACCTACGATAAACCTGTAGATAACATGTAAAATGACAGTTAAATTCTTTTGTGCCAGAAACTGTCCGCGTAGGCCCATCAGGGACGCTACATGTGATGAGTTTCGTGCTTTCTTTCACAAATAAATAGTAATGTAAATAGTGGAAAGTAAGGATATCTATTCAATATACAGGATTTTTCCTTTCTTGACAATATTGCATGGTGCACAGACCTCTCCTGTATTGATATACTGAAGTGCATATTGGCACACATGGCACAAGGACAACACAGGACCCCAGCCAGTGTCAGCAGACAGTAAACTAAATATTTACTGTGTCTCTTTCTCTTTATTTGATGTCTGTTCTTCAGAGTGGAAGCCAGCTGTGGACCTGGTAGCTATAGACTGTGCTGCAGAGGAGAACAGGAAGGTCTGCACTGGCTTCAGCATCACAGGGTATCCCACCATAAAGGTATTATACACTATAGAAACTGTTTACACACAGGCCCACATACCGTGCTCTTCCTTCTTTCATGACGGCTGCTGTATGACAAGTCGTTTATTTATTCAGTAAAACTGATGACCAGGGACAGATGTGATTAGGAGACGATAAACATGTTCGCCCCACCGTATAAACAAAAATAAGCTTTTTTGAGCATTTGTCATTTAGTAACTTCAAAATCTGTAGGATCCACTTTGTAAAAGTATTATTATTATCCTTGTATCAGCAGTAGTATTAAAATTCAGTGTAATTCTGTCTTATCAGTGTGTAAGAGCAGCTTTCCTTTTTTGTAAAGGGGTTTATATATCATTTTTAAAGATCTGGATGAGAATGTGACAGATTGGGTTAGTTACAGTCGAGTCAACTTGCCTGATCAGCAGCCACACAGCCAAAACGCTCCAGCTTCAAACATCTGCATTTGTATCTGTAGCATATCTGATTAGTCAGCAGTAGTGTGTGTTTCAGACTCTGCTCGCTGTCCTGTCTCTCCTCTGTGTCATCCAGCGAAAGCCAATGAGACAAAGAGCTCTCTCTGTTTGAACACACAATGCAGCTTTAACATCTGCAACTCATTTTAACCAAGGAAGGATTTGGAGGTCAAGGCGGGCAGAGGGGAAAGCTCCAACCCCCCAGAACTTTACACAACATCGCTTTGCTTCTCTCGTGGTCGTGCGAGGGCCGTCTCATCTGATCTCACTTCTCTCTTTCTCTCTTTCTCTCTGCTTCCTTCGTAACCCAAACCTTCTCTCTCTTTTTCTTGACAGTTCTTCCATGCTTATTCCAAGGCTGGGTCTAAAGGACAGGCTTTTAAAGGTACTAGTACACACACGGAAGCAACTCAAGACAATAAAAATAAATAGTCTTTCATGGAGAACGTGCAGTTTCAACAGGCATCATGTCAGAGAGAGAATTTGCATACTGATCATAGTGTTGTCAGATTACCATCAAACTGATAATCAGCCTTTTGTCTCATATTTTCTTTTTGGCTTAGGTCTTGTGCACCATTTAGACACTTAATGTAATATTGCAGTTACCTTGGGAGTTGTTTGTACACATTCTCAGGTAGTCATTAGTGTGTTTTTAGTGAATGATAATCCTGCGTGAGAACTGACAGCAGTGTAAAATGTTCTCTTGATGCTCTTTGACCTCCAGCTTTCCCCCGTGACATTCGGGGGCTCCGTCACAGGATCATAGACAAACTGGAAACCCATGAAGAGCCCTGGCCCCCGGCCTGCCCCCCACTGGAGCCCACCAGGTAAACACACACACACACACACATTTTCACAGTAGGAATTTAACTGCAATATTCTTTTGAGTGATTTTTATTAAGTAGTGGT
Source organism: Macquaria australasica (assembly GCA_005408345.1). Lineage (NCBI taxonomy): Eukaryota > Metazoa > Chordata > Actinopteri > Centrarchiformes > Percichthyidae > Macquaria > Macquaria australasica. The sequence continues at coordinate 61,759 of SEMN01001148.1, forward strand.
GACAGTGGATACTGATGACATGGACTTATTTTGCTATTAAAAATAAACCATAAGTATATTTTACAGTATGTTAGTCATGTTTTTGCAGTTGTGTAGTCTAGTAGGAAGGTGTGAACTAAATGTCAATTTATTGGTTTATCAGTTTTGTCATAATTTTAAACCTGTAGTTAGATATACAGTAAAGACGAAATGTAAGTGAGTCCATATTCTTTCCCACACCTGCCTATCTCACACTTTAAACTGCTGTTTCCTTGTATATATAAAATAATCCCACAGTTTTGTGAATTATAGTTCCATGTTTAGCTACAATATTCCTTGATTGTATTTCTTCTATCCTTTGTCGCAGTCTTGTGCTGTAGAAACCCTTATTCTCATCATCTGCACTGTCATTTATTAGTGACACAATAATTTGAGTAATTTCCAGGCAATAGAAATAATGCAATGATTGCTCAGTTTACTTAGTTTAAGTCTTGTGGTCAGACTACAGAAAATTGAGTGGAACATGTCTTCATTAGTTACTTCACTATCATCACTAGGCCACTCTGCTCTGCCCGCATACTGCCATGCATGTATTCAGACACAGGCACTGCATACATACAGTTTATCACAATGGTGGTGCAGGAAAAGGAAGCAGGAAGTCAAGTTTATTTCTCTTTTTAGCTTTAAAGGGAACACACCATTGCTCCTTTCAGAATCATGAGGTTTTCTTTTTCTTCTTCTTCTTCTCAACCAAAAGAAAATTTTCAAGTGGAAATAATATACTTATATAATATACATAATTAGACATCTCACTGGAGTACAGTACTGTGCTAATCAAGTCTTTTCTGTTTAATTTTAGATTGTCCATTTTTTTCTTTTAAGATAAAATACGTCCATAAAATTCTGCACTTGTTTCTTCCTTTTGATCTCTACTAGATAAATATCTGATCCCTGTAAGATTTATTGGGGATGTTTGGAGTTTCTTCAGGGCTTAGCGTAACTCGTATGTGGGATTCCAGTCTCATGTGTTTCATCTGCTCCTCTCTGTCCAGCCAAGCGGAGATCGACAGCTTCTTTGAGACCAACAACGTTCAACACCTGGCTCTGATCTTCGAGGACGCTAAATCCTACATCGGCCGAGAGGTAACAGCTCATGTTTCCATCAACCTGAGCTGTGTGTTTCTCTCTTCTCTCTAGAATATTTTCTTTTTTTTTGGGCAGCAGGAGAGACGCGTTTTCAAAATACTGAATACTTTCTCTCCAATTATGTACCACCACGTAACTGGTTGACTTTACATCTTGAACCAGAAAGGGGAAATGTGCTGCTCAAAATGAGCTCATAAAATGTTTGTCAATCAACATGGTCTTTTTGAACTCTGTGTGTGTCCTGTGTTCTTCAGGTAACCCTGGACCTGTTACAGTTTGAGAACGTTGAAGTGCGGAGAGTCCTGAGCACTGAGGAAGGTCTGGTAACAAAACTGGGAGTGACTGAGTTTCCATCCTGTTACCTTTACTATCCTGGTGGCAACTTCACCAGACTCAAAGTGTGAGTATCTGTGCCGCCTCTAATTTCCACTGCATAACACAGTGCTGTACAATTTAAAATTACAGTATTATCATCCTCACAATGTTTGACTGCTTTACCTCTTTTAGATAAATAAAAATATATAGAAAGATATAGATAGAAAATAAGTGCAAAAATATGCAACCTTTATGATTTTGTATTCTTTTCAAATAGACGTAATATATTGTGTAGTGTGGAGATATATGGTGATAATGATAATAATCGATTTCTACATTTTTATTATACATGTATATTTACAAACACTCCGGTAGGTCTTTCCCTGCTAAAGGATGTGGTGTGTTTAAATTTCAGGGATCAGCTGTTACAGTTGATACAAATAACAGTTGTGTTTTTTTTAGACAAATTACAAGACCTGGATAGTCAGCATTAAGGTTGTTTCTCAAACAGATCCCTACTCACTAGCCCGTCACTACAGACTGTAAAGTAACACAGGCGTGTGGGGCAGTCTACATGAAGGGGGAGGGTATAAAATAACTGTAAACTGTGGGACACAGTCGCCTCTCTCCCCCATAACCAACACCTGTCACCATGGATATGCCTTATTTGTTGTAAAGTGTCTTCTTTAATTGATTAAAATTAATTTGGGACAAAGTGATGGTTCCTTTTTATTTTAAAGGCCCTACACCCCCTGGGTCCACCTACACAAGTGTTTTCACTTATTTGCCTCATTAGACCTCGTCTGAGCACTGTGTGGGCGTGTACAGACTGTGCTTGATTGACACCTGTCTGACCCTTGTATTAGTTTTGTTGCACCTGTTACTGAAATATGCTCCCCATTCATTTCTATGTGGCGCTCTGTCCAACTTCCACCTGAGCAGATGTCTAATTAGCCAGTATAAGAGAAAACACCTGTGTGGGTGTGCAGGACTTTAGTAGTAAAGGATTCGCTATGTGCATGTCCAAAATAATATTTGCAAGTGGCAAGACAGTGTTTCCCCTGTTCTTTGGCATTGCACCACCAGTGAGGAGTACAGGGGAATGAAGTCAGTGCCGGTGCAAACTCGCTCGCTGTTTTATTGTCCACCTCCTTTCTATACTAGCTATGTAAACTATGTAAATATGCAAATAGAGGAGGCCAGGTTGCGGTTGAGCCAAACTGTAATAGAAACCATGGCTAAACAGTAACAAGTGCCACCTCCTACACGATGTAACAATGCATTGAACTTCACTTGAGAACGCCCAGAATTGCCGATTGTTATCTGTGATGTACAGGACAGTACGCTGGTACAAAGTGGAAAAACAATGTTGTTACTGTTCTGCGCGTGTTTTTCCATCCAGCATGGTCTGCAAGCACCAGTCAGCATACGATTGTTTGTCTGAAGTCATCAAAGATGCAACAGGCTGCATTTACAAATTCCACACAAAGCTTTAACTACTAGATTTTTTTAAACATTATTATTAACCTAAAGAAAGGACCTGATGTAGGTTTAAGAAAAAATAATTTTACTACATTTGAAATAGAGACAGACATGCAGGATGCACCAGTGAGCGGATGTGGGTGGATGTGATCGGAAGGTGTGAGGCGAACATGAGATATATATCTCTTTATATATCTCAATACCACCTCAAACTTTTTACAGTAATTTCCATTTAGCTTGATCTGAAATACACAAACACCCAAGTTTATTTCCCTTTGGTTCCCATTGTTTCACACGCGACGCCTTTGCTTTCTGCTGAAAACCTTCATCGTGTGCTCATTATCTGAACCCTATTCATGAGAATACTTTTAAACATCTGGCCTCTTAATGGGATCAGAGCATCAAAATCGCTCCCATTATTCACTATCATAAAGCGGCGCTGATCATTCCTCACCCTGCAAATTCATCTGCTGTTTCTGCCTCTTTGTTTGGCTGTTTCAATAACTTGGCATGCAAAGAGGACTCTTTTTAGTTGACAAATGCAAAAAGGAAATGATTTATTGCTGATTTATTTATTCACCCTCCATCTCTCCCCTTCCAACCCCCCTCATCTCCATCACTGTACAGAGGGGAGGTTTTTTAATTTCTTGCATGAAAACAATGCCATTGCTTTTCTGGCTTCACCTGCCAAACAAGCCCCAGCCGCACACGGCGACAGATGGCCTCCCATCATCACTGAATGTCTGATTGATCCTGGGAGAGCAGAGTGCGCCTGTGTGTGTCTATATGTGTGTGTGTGTGTGTGTGTGAGAGAGAGCGTGCGGGGGCGTCTCACATCCGTCATGCGTGTAATATGTGCTGGTCCCAGGTGAATGCATTCCCTCCCAGCCCACCCTGATGCCTGCCTGCCCGCCGGCCCTGGGGATGGCTGGATGAATGGCTCTCCCTCCACATCTGTACACTCCCACCAGACACGCAGGTGTAATTGAGTCCCGGGCTGGTGTGAGTGAGCGTGGGCCCAGAGTATCCATCCTCCTTATTACCATCCTGTTCTAGTTTTACGATGCTCTCTCTCTCTCTCTCGCTCTCCCTCTCTCTGTCCGGGACAAGGGGAGAAAGCAAATGAGAGGAGGATGTGAGGGGTGGAGGGGGGGGGAGCACATTAATGGCTGTGGTTCCAGTTGCAGGGTTATCACATGGCTTAATGATCAGCGATCTCACTCTCGGTTCCACGCTACTCCGGCACCATCTGCTCGGTATTTGAAACGCGTTCCCGTAAGTGTGTAAAATATATGGCCACAAAAAATACAGGTCATAAAACATTTTTTTAATGGCGTTGGACTGCTGAAACAAAAGGTTGAAATAAAGAAACAGTGCATTTGTTTGAGGTTCCTTGCAGGATTAGAGCCATGTCCTTGACATATCAGCTGTACAAACTGGGTTACATGTAGACCAACACTATATGGCCAAAAGTGTGTGGACAGCCAACCATTGCACCCACATGTGATCGTTGAACACCTCTTTCCAAAACCACAGCCATTGATCTGCTTCCTTAACAGGCTCCACTCTTCTATGAAGGCTTAATACAAGATTTTGGAGAGATGCAAACATTTGCTCTCATTCAGCCACAAGAGCATTAGTGTGGTCGGACACTGATGTCAGGTGATTAAGGTCTGACTTGCAGTCGGCGTTTCAGTTCATCCCAAAGGTGTTGGATGGGAGTGAGGTTCAAGTCTTTCACACCAAACTTGGAAAAACATTTCTTTATGGACCTTTTCTTTGTGCACAGGGTCAGTGTCATGTTGAAACAGGTCAGGGCCTTCACCAAACTCTTGCCATAAAGTTGGAAGCAAACTATCATTGTATGCTGCAGCATTAAGATTCCCTTAACTGGAAGAAAGTCCACCCCAAATCATGTAAAATAGACGATAAGTATGTGGAGAGGGGTGTCCACATGCTTTTGTGCAAATAGTTTATGTTGAGTGACCTAAAGGTCCATCTCACCTGTGCCTCTCTCCCTCAGCAACATCGAGGCTCGTACTTTCTACTCTTACGCCCTCCAGAGGCTGCCGGGGGTGGTGCGGTCAGGGAAGCCACCACCGGTCACCACCAACGTCCACACCAACGGCACAGAGGAGCCCTGGAGACCCTTCAACAGGCACGAACAACACATACTGCTCATGACTGTCCTTCTCTGCTCATTCTTATTATTTGTTGACGTGATGTTTGCGTGTGTATGTGTGATGGCGTGCCCAGCAGGTCCAGGGTGTACATGGCGGACCTGGAGTCAACGCTGCACTACTCTCTGCGTGTGGAGGTGGCTGCTCATCCTGTCATCAAAGGAGAGGCCCTGATTTCTCTCAAGAAGTACATCTCTGTCCTGGCAAAGGTAAAGTTACCAGAGAGAGCACTGCACACACACATACAGGACACACAACATGTGTAAACCAAAATATACACATTGATTAGGGCTCTTTATTTTCATTTTTGATTTGTAATATTTAGATTTTCAGAGTTTATTTTAAATATTAGAAATATTGAAAACGGGTGAAAATTGGATAACAAAATTGGTAACACAAAACCCAAGTAAAATATCTGATTTCAAAAAGTGTTCTGACATTTTAACCGATTTCTGTTATCAGAAACATTTTCCTGGCTGTCCATGTCACCAGGAGACGGAGGATTGTTTACTTTAGACTTTGGTGATCAGGAAAGACAGCACCTTTTTGGATCCATAGGGACAAAACAATCTGAGTGACAATCTGTTTAAACTGATTTGTTTATACAAAAGAATCTGTTGGTTGCATCTTCTTTACATATTTTAAGCTCCATCCACATTTGACTGAAATGTATAGTTACAGCAGGTCACCACTAGATGGAGAGTGAGACAGCAGAATGTTTGTTCACACTGTAGATTGCAGCTGTTGTTTTGCAGCATGTAACTTGAGCTTCCCTCTTCATAACATGTTTTTTTTTATTCCTTTAGAATCCATTAGATCGTTTTGCAAATGTACCTAATTAATTGTTTTGTCAAATGCACTTTTGTTTGTCACCACACACACTTGCACACTTACACACATTATTGAAAGCAGGAGTGGATGCCATTGACTAGAGCAGGAGCACAAAGACTCTCTGGGGTTTTGTCGACCCTCTTGATGTTGGCTCCCAGGGGGACTGAAGCGTGGCTGCCAACCACACGCTGCCCACAGGGTTTACACAGACGCAGCCTGATTACTAGCAGACCTCCCTGGGATACCCCAACCACTACTCCTCCTCTTCTTCTTCTTCCTCCTCCTCCTCCTCCTCCTCTTTCTCCTCCTCCTCCTCCTCTTTCTCCTCATGCAGTATTCCTACTTTTGGTTTCACACAGGCATCTCTGTAAATACTTGTGAACGTACCAGTCCTCTGTGGTTCACCCCCCCACCCCCACCCCACCTCTTTCCATCCTTTCCTTTTCCATTTCTTTTCTGCTCTCTTCCATCTTTCACTATAAAGGATACACATTTCTTTTTATACTTTTCTCCAGGGTCTCGTGTTCGTTTGATTAATCAGCTTTTATTTACATCTAATACATAATTTTCCAGCTTTCGGCTGCTTTCTTCCAGCAACTGATCACATGCTCCCTCGTTGCCTCTTTTCCTCCTTCCTCTCTGAAGTGTGCCAGCCAGGCAAACATGTTGTGATGATGAGGCCTGACCTGCTAGCCCTATCCCTATTGGCTACGCACCAGGCTTTCTCGCTTCCCCAGTTTGCCACCAATCTCTCTGATTATATCTCACTCTCTAGGGAGGCGTTGTAGCAAGCTAGTGTGTATCAGTGTATGTGCGTGTGTGTGGGTGTATGGGGGGGCAGAGAACTGTGGCCTCCCATTAGCTCCAGTTTGTTTAGTCAATAGCGGCAGGTCCCAGTGGTATTTTTAGCCTGTCCCCCTACCAGAATGGACCAGCCGCTCAGCAGGGCTTTGTGTTGCTGAGGAGGCCGTCATTGTTGCAGCTGACCGCGACTTGTGACAGTCCTTATTGTCGTTTGACTGAGCGATCTCGCTACAAAGAGGCCGAATCCTCTCAGTCAGTCAGCTTGTTAGGAAGAGTTAATGTACGACAAGCAAGTAGATTGTGAAACTAGAACTGAAGGAGATTTGGGATGTGAGTGGATGATACTTACAGTACAGTGGTAGGAAGTGCTTATGAGCCAGTTGGTGCACTTATTATTCAAATTATTAAATATTGAGTTTCATATGATGCAGTTCATATGCTGAATATCAGAAAATTAAATGTATTTTGAGGTTAAATGAATCTTATTTTCCTCTACTGTTGTTTTTTGTCTGTATTCAAATGACTGTTGATTGATGAAGAAATGTTCCTGATTACCAATGCAATTTGTAAATATCTGACACCTGAACTCCCCGCGTGAGTCATGTGATTAGATTACAGTGAAAGTGACTCACGATGTCCTGACCACAGTGCGAGTGTCATCGCTTCATCACGCTGGTGACACATTTCCTCAATCGTGATGCACTTTTTAATTTTTACCAAACGGAATGATCAGTGAAGAGGGTATTTGCATGGGTTATATTGCCATTATGCATGTGTGTAGGGCTGCAACTAATTATTATTTTTATTATTGATTAATCTGCCAGTTGTTCTCTTGGTTGAAAATTACTTAAATATCAAAATAGTTGCCTATAAATATTCTGTCACTCGATTAATCGTTGTTCTGTACATCTTGAGGACACAAAGTCTGTGTGTGAATGATTATGTATTCATCTCCTTCATGTATTAATTTCATGTAAATCTCTGTTCTGTCTAAGAATTGTAATTCCACGAATTGTTTGTCTTTTTTCTATCCACAATCATCTCCTCATGCGTCTCCATCCAAACATGTAAGCATGGGGTTTGTTTGTTTTTTCATCTTTTTCTTTTTTTGCACCAGCTCATAATATTACTAGATTTACTGTCTTGTCAGGCTGAAGCCGGATTTATGATTCCTCTACATGTATATGAGGATTAAAAAAGTGGATCTTGGGAAGCATGAGAGCATTACAGCGAGGTTTTTAAGGATTACACCTCTATCCTGCTTTTCTTGAAAGAAGCCCTTCAGCCCAGAGGGGCCAGAGGGGCACGGGGAATAAAACAAAGAATTAAGAGGGGGGCTTTGGTCTGAAGGGACAGGCTTCGTCCTTCTTACATCAGGGCTCAGGACATAGTGTTCACATACGCCTACATTACCAAAGATGCGCTCTGCTTTTCTTGAAACCAGCTGTCCATATAGTTAAGGATCATATTACAGTTTTAATAAGCAATCCTCAAAAGAACTGTTGATTCATTTGGCTGTTTTCAGTTGTAGTTTCCCCTCAAACACAAGTAAATGTGTGTACATAAAGACGAGGCTGCTGTTTGCCTGGTTTCCAGCAGGCACGTGTCTGCAGCACCCCCCACCCCCATGCTTTCCCGGGTGGATTGAAGATTATTACCAAGGGTCTGCCCTGTTGCAGCCAGCAGATGCCTCCCTCTCGGGACCCTCACCACAAGGAGCTTGCGGTTTCTCAAGTGCTGCTGATACTAATCGGATCAGGGATGACATATTGCCGGGGTGAAGGGGATTGTCATGGTCCAACTGGGGAGGGGGCAGGAGGGATACAGGGTTAGAGGAGGGGAAGTGTGTGTTTTCTCAAGATGGAGAGAACAAATGTAGAGGGAGATATTTAGTAAAGAGAGATGTGGAGATGATAAAATGTAGAATGTTTACAGTTTGAACAAAATATGAATCCAGTCCAGCTGATGATTAGTAATCACTACGTATTCCCAGTACTGAATTTTATCTTATAATCGATTAAATGCCAATGTCAGGCTGATATTTAGTCTCTAGTTTCCAACAGGGTTTCATTTAGTGTTTATCTAAAACATGCATCACTATTGCCTGTCATAATTAACTACTTAACTATCTACTGTAGAAATGTAATGTAGAAAACGGGCAACGTTGTTTTTGGTATAACATTTTTAAACATCTTTACTGTCTGATTTTTTTTTACTGCAAGTCTGTTAAATTAAATTCGATTTGTACCACTGCTGCCTGAAGAAAATCAGCTCAGTGTAGGCTGGGACTTGACCTGTCTTTGTTTCAATGCCTGTCACTGTTTTGGCACATAATTCATCAACATATCCGTGAAATGTATTTGGCAGATTGATTAACATTGTGCACCATCAATGATCAAGGCCAGGGAGTCCGACAGGGAGGTTAAGAAACCGACAAATCAATGTAAAATAAGACAAATGGTGATAAAGCAGAGCAAGATGACACCGACTAATATCTGAGTCCTTACATACTGTTTGTACAAAGAAAAAGCTGAACACAACGTTTTGAGTTTTTAGGTGATGGCCAGACCCAGAGAGCTCATGAATAGCATTGCTTTGGTGATGCTGAGTTAAGCCCATTAGTGGGAAACACCTGCTTTTTCTCTTGTGGTTAAATTCATATGGCTGTTTAATAAGCTTTTCTGACTGGTTGGCATCCAGACCCCAGATCCAGATCTAAACCTATTATATCACTTTCCCAGCAGTGAGCAGCACACATCGGAGGCCTTTGTCTGCTCTTTACATCCCACCTTTAGGTGTGTGTGTGTCATTGCTTTTCTTTGCCCCTAACTGATTATCTAATTGGCGAAGTTGTTGCTGTCAGCAATATTGTGTGTGTTTGGTGGTCTATTCTTATTTATTTATAATGACCAGTATACTGGCGATTGACTGTGATTCTTAGTTATGTAAGCTGATGTGTTGCTTATCACTCGAAAAGTAAAATCTCAACACACACAAGATACCAAACTTTTCAGGGGAAAAAAGGGTTTAATAGTTTTAAACTTTAATGGCTCAGTACCAACCAATATGTTGAAATTCAGCTGTTTACAGGCTTCAGTTTTCTGTAGGCCACGTTGATGAAAGGTGCCACAAGCTGCAGAGGGAAGGACACAGGACAGAGCAGGGCTCTGTTAGCCTTGGACAAGGAGGTTTAAGCAAATCACTGGGGGTCTGGTTAAGTGGTCAGGGTGTAACACACAGATCCTGTTAGAGGGTGATGAATAGACGGCTGAGCCATGGACTGAAAGGTGAGTGTGTGTGTTCAAGATTGTCAGTGTGTGCAGGTGTATTTAGTTGAACAAATGGTGGAGGCCAAATTAAAAAGACTCAGCGATGCAAATCAAAAAAGGTCCACATGCTGGATGACGCCAGCTCGCTCTGTCCACTGCTTTCTCTGTTTTTCTTGTATTTGTTCTCTTGTTCTTTTCACCACAACTTTGTAGAAATCTGTAGTCGCCATGCATGTTGACAATAACTGTGATTCAAAAAAAAATAGCTGAGTGATGCTTTTACCTCGTTGTTTAAAAAAGAGCCAAACATTTGCAAAACAAAAAAACCTGAAGTAGAGCTGCAACAAATAGTCAATTAATCGATTAGTCGATCGACAATTATTTTGATAATTGAGTAATGGTTTTAGTGATTTTCAGTCAGAATCCAGCTTCTCAGATGTGAAGATTTGATGCTTTTCTTTGTAAAACATAATAGTAAACTGAATATCTTGTTTTGGGTTTTGGACTGTTCATCTGACAATAAAAGACATTTGAAGACGTCAACTCGGGCTCTGGGAAATTATAATTATATTGTAACTATTTTCTGACATTTTACAGACAAAATGGTTAATAATCATTGCTGTAGTTGCAGACCTAAACGAAAGTTACCATGGAAGTGGTCTATTTGCCTGTTGTTTAAGTCTTGGAAAAAGCTTGATCCCTTCGCTGTGCCTATTTCTGAGAAACAGGACCATTATCATAAACTGTTCCACAGAGAGGTTTACAGTAAGAATAGGAAGCACATTTAGCTCACATTTATTAAAGCACTCTTCTCTCTTTTACAGTCTGAACACTCAAGACATCAGCTTTTTCTATTGTCAGTATCGTGTGTGTGAAGACACGTTTGTCTGTGTCTGTCTTTACTCTGTCATCACTGGTCTCAGACACCCATCAGCTGGATTTCCTCTTTGTCTTCACGTACCTTCTTCTGCTAGTTACAGTATCATGTTTCCTCCCAGTTGTGGTTGTCACCATGGTAGTTTGAAAGGATGTAAATACACAGCAGGAGAAAGCACTGAGTAGACATTGGCTAAGTGGTTGTTACTGGCTTAGGAAATGGATGTTAATGAAGGGAGAGGCTTAAGATCGGCTGCTGTCACGTTTAGTGGGTTTCTTTAAAGGTGCTGGGAATGAAAAACACTCAAACCACAACTTTTGTGCAGCATGTAAACATTGTGCACAACATCGTTGAGGATGAGTTGGCAACTGATAATCCAGGCATTACATTTCTGCTTGGTACATTGTGTGTATTAGTAGGACAAAAATAAAGTTAATCTAAGGTGAAGATGTTGATTTGAATGGTTCATTTCAGGCAAAGGAGTGTGCGTGTTGAAGGGCATGAACATCAGCATTTGCATATGGATAACAACACGGTCATGAAGCTTTTATACTGTAGATGGAGAGAAATAAATAAAAACATTAGCACAGTATATTTTAAAGCTATTATGTGGTGGAAAGTGTTCATTTAGGTATTAGATTTTATAAGCTATACTTAGTGAAGATTCATTGGTGAATTATTTAATCTAATGGTAATCTACCAACAGAAATATCATAAATAAATAAAGTCAAGATTTTTATTCCTTCTCAATAATCTGTACCTACACTTAGAGCTAAAACAATTAGTTAATTAATTGATTACTCAATTGACAGATTTCTTCTGTAATGTGAATATATGCTGGTTTTTCTAGTCTTCTATGATAGTAAATTGAATACTTTGGGGTTTTGGGCTGTTGGTTGGATAAAACAAATGGGAAAATGTGATGCGCATTTCTCACTATTAAGACATTTTATAGACTAAATGACTAATGGTTTAATCAAAAAAATAATAATAATAATTAGCAGGTTAATCGATAATGAAAATAATAGTTAGTTGCAGGCCTGCTTGCATCTCAGCTGCTCCAAAATCAACAGTTTTGTCATTTCTTAAAATGAACACGTTTCCATTGCGCTCTGTTGTTTTATGCCTGCAGTACTTTCCAGGCCGTCCACTGGTGATGAACCTTTTGAAGTCTGTAAACTCTCGGCTACAGAACCAGACTGGTGATGAGATTTCCTATGAGGCACTCAGAGAGATACTGGATAACACAGCACAGGTGAGTCAAGACAGAGCCGTATAAACAAATATCCAATAAGTTTCGACCTTATGCATCAACATTCTGATGAACTTCTTCTTGTTCGTTCTTGTCGGTCAAGCCAACATTCAAAATATTCTTAGTTAATTTTTTTTGTCTGTCTTCCATCTTTGGTATTCATTTGATTCAGAAGTGGTCTGACCATTATGTACTGCTTTGAGGAAGTACATGAATGCAAATCGAGAAAACAGAGCAGACCTTTGTGAGCCTGAGCAGGCAGGCATCTAAAAGGAAAGGAAGGGAGAGAGGGGAGCGGTGACCAGACAGATAAGCAGCTGCAGGGAGAACAGAGGGCAGGGCACCACAAAATGCACCCAGACTGACGTGAGGACGTCTGTCTGAGTGCAGCCTCGTCGTTCCACTGAGATAGCAAGGTCACTTGTCAGTCTGGATACTTAATCAGTTCAAAACCACCTCAGAGGCACCACAGTGATGCCTATTCTGTCAAAGAAGTGTCAAAATATGATTTTGAAAATGTCTAAAAAAACACACGGTATGAGTGGATAAAAATATATTTAATAAATATCCACTTATTTCAATATGTGCTTGTCTCGGCGCCAGCACATACAGCTGAGGATCTATGTGCTGTTGTCTTTGGAATGAAGCCTGCATGCCTCCAGTATACCGGCCCTCGCAAATTGAAAGAGTCACTTACTTACATCATTAGCTTTTAGCAGGCAAATCAATTGATCAATGAATCAATGGGAAGGTATGAATAGACTTCGCCTCACAGGAAATGGACTCTGTACACACACACACACACGCATACACACACACCAAATCTTTACTATTGACATGTGAGTAACCCTGTCAATCACGCCAGCGATGGCATCACAGTGCGGCGAGAGAAACGACTTTATGTCAGATATGTTATTGGATTCAACTGTGGCTCATGGTTAGAGATCTGGATAGCTTCTGTTCATTAGTGGAGGGCTGAGCCATTAACCTGAGATTGACTTCTTATTGATCAAGAAAACTACGTGGAGCAGCTTTCATTAAGTTGAACAGGTTGGGAGATGCTGGCTCTAATTTTTAGAGAATCTTTGGAATTTAGTCTCATTCAGCTGATGAAGGCTGGTGTCATTCTACGTTTTCTTACTGTCAACAGATGCCATGAAAAGACCAAAACCATCAATGTGTTAGTCTGTCTCTCAATACTTTCCGACTTCCCCACTCTCTCTGTGGCACTTAGACACAAGCACATTCAGTCCTACTGAAGACGTATTAAAATGGGTAATAAATATATACTTTCTAATTTCCTAAAATAACTGGGCATTGTAGTTTTTCAGCCAACATTACTCAAACAAGATTAAATAATGCATTTGTTGTGGACTACTTTAACCTCTGTATGGTTTGCAGTGATTCCCAACCAGGGCTACTTGTACCTCAGAGGAAAAGATTCATGATAGCTCAACTAATTTGAATAAAAAGGAAATAATGATTTGATTGAAAAAAATACATATCGACATATTGAGTCAGATATAACACCTGAATACCATGTGTTAGCTAACAGTTAGCTAAAAGTAATGGATAAAGTGGTGTAATAGTTATGTAAAAGTAATGAATAAATGGTTGAAACTTCCAGCTTCTGACTCTGGTAGTGTGAATGCGAACTTGACCAAACCAACCTGAACACTGACGATTCAATTGTATGAAAAAATGATTGTAACAATATCACTTTTATATAGTTTATAGAGTTAAATGTCGATGAAAGGTTACTTAAATTCATCTGACAGTCACTGTACTAGAGAGTTATTTATGGCAGCAGGATGTTGTGAAATTGAATAAAAAATAAACTACAATTCTTCATGTCAGTGCAACGGTGTGTTTTTAATAGTTTATGGTTAGTAATGGAGACCTGTATATCACACTTGGTTACACAGACAATACTTAATTAATAGGATAAATTCATTGTTGGTTTTGGTCTTTTCGTGGGATTTGTTGACAATAAGAAAAATATAGAATATCATCAGGTTTATCCTTTAAGCTTTTTTCTTTGTTTCCTTCTTCCCCATTTGTCTGTAAATTGTTTTTGTCTGTTTGTTTTTCTTCCTCTCTCTCTCAGTCTCCAGACACCGCTTTGCCTGAAGGAGTGAGGTGGGTGGGCTGTCAGGGTTCACAACCCCACCTGAGACGTTACCCTTGCGGGATGTGGACTCTCTTCCATGTTCTCACTGTCCAGGCCAAGAGTGCTGGAGGCACAGGTATACACACACACACACACACACACACACACACACACTGAGTTTGTATTGGTGTGAATAAAAATGGCCATTGAAAGTTCACGAAGGCAGGGGTGGACTGAGGATGAGGGCTTTGTGAGGCTTTGTAAACAAATTAGCCCAGGAATGTTTGGTGGACTGCTTTTTTTTCACACTCATCTGATTTAACATCACACAGAGAAAAGACTGAACACACACACACACAAAACATATATCATGGTGAAATTTTGACCAGAAATCTTTGAGTTTTTTTTCCCCTCTGTTTTGTCATTTTGTCACAGCTAAAATTGAGCCTAATTGTGACTGTGTGAAAAGGGATTATGTTAGACTAGTAGAATGTGAGTGGTTAATAAAACAGGCAGATGACCGGAGGCTCCACTCCTGGCAGGGACGTTAATCTCCCTTCAACTCACACACACACACACACGCACACACACACACACAGAGGTTAATCCCGAGGTTTACGGACCTGCAGATGGACTGGCCAAAAGGGGCGTCCATCTGGCCCCCCACAGACCACCAGCTTAATGGGTGGATACACACACATACTGTACAGTATTGACCATAACATAAAACTCCATTCATACATGTCCACATGCCTGCATGGATTATTAAAGGTGTGAACACACGCCTGACATAAAACCATCCTTATTTTCATAAAGAGCACATACACACACACTCACACTCACACCATTGTCCATCTGAAGGTCAACAACAAAAGCAAACAGCTGCAGGAAAATATATTTGTGGACTGTTGAAGTCCTGAGACAACAGCCTGGCCACCATTCACACAGAGGGTTAACTGTATTTAATCTCCAGATTGGGTTATCCCATTCACATAGATTATTCATCTCAATATGGGGTTAACCCAGCTCTCTGTGACTCCTGACCCACATAACCGTGAGAATCCAGGAGGCTGTGGACCACCACCACCATTAGCAAGCTTTCAGGCTTCAGCACAGGTTGAGAGGACGTAATCTATGAGAGTTTGCATTTACACTTAAGTCTTCTAAACATCCAGTAACAAAATCAGGACAAAGAATGTTTGTGTTTGAAGTGATCGTAGGAAGGAATCTGTGATATTGTTTTTATCGTGAGATACACAACACATTACTGGTGCTCCACATTAACTGAGCTCATGTCATTCACCTCCAGATCCCCAGGAAGTGCTGGGTGCGATGAGAAACTATGTCCACAGCTTCTTTGGCTGCAGGCCGTGTGCCGAGCACTTTGAGAACATGGCGAGGGAGAGTCTGGTGGAGGTGAACACGTTGTCGTCAGCGGTCCTGTGGCTTTGGTCCAGACACAATCGCGTCAACAACAGACTGGCAGGTAGGAATCAGCGTGATCATGTGTGGCTAGTTTGCAGAATCTCTTTGGTGCAAACTAGAGGTCATTCTAATTTCTATTATTTCAATTACAGCTAGAAGATTTCTTAAAATTACAGTGAAACAGCTGTTATAGCATCTTCAACTTCCATAATGTGAACAAACTATGTGGGTGGGGTATTATTACGAGAGGGATTTAAATAAAATCCTTCAGATGTGACTGGATCGCTCCAAAGTGGGGTTGGCTTAGCGAATACGGAGCGATACGAAGGTGTAGTGAGATACGGAGCTGCTGGCCTTCATCCACACCTCGCTCACCTGCGTTGTTAGGTCAGGAGGACGACGAGGGAGAAATGAATAAATGAAAACACAACCAAGTTCTCTCTTGAAGGCCAAAAGAGGGATACAATTAATGAAATGAACTGAAACAATTTGTCAATTAATCGATTAGTCGATTAATTGATAACAGAAAATTAATCTGCAACTATTTTGATAATGAATTAATCATTTCAAAGGTTCGTCAAGCAAAAACACCAAAGTTTCTCTGGTTTCAGCTTCTTAAATATGAGGATTTGCTGCTTTTCTGTATTTTATGTCATTTGAAAAATTGAATATCTTTGGGTTTTGGTCTGTTTTGAATTTGAAGACGTTACCTTGGTTTCTGGGATATTATCATGGGCATTTTTCAGTATTGACAAAATTGATTAACCGAGAAGATAATTGGCTAAGGCCAAATGACCAGAAAGACCAAAAACTGCAAAGGTAAAGAGGATGTTTACTTTCTGCATTAGAAACTATACAGGAGATACAGAACATGATGAAGATAAACAATGTGAAGTCCATCTCATTGTAAGTCCACGTTACACACCTCCCTCTTTTCCCATCACATCCTTTCATCTTTCCACACTCCTCTTTTCTGTGTCTGCCTTTCTATACAAAACCCCAATTTTGGGGGGAAGATTTTCCAGTTCCCTCTCATGGTCAGTTAGTCTCTGTAATACGACTAAGAGGGTGAGAGGGGAGGAGGAAGGATGGATCCTCAGATCAGACACCAGCTGTCACCCTGTCTTAGTCCTCCAAGTATCATCTGCTTCGGCCTCACCCATTTTCTCCTGACACCTCCCCCGCCATCTTCCATCCTCCTCACACCCTTACTTTGATTCTCTCCCGCACCCCCCCCCAAAACACACGCACACACACGCACACTATCGCCTCAACCATTTCATATTCATATGTCCTCGAAGGCTATTACCCCAAACCACATTGTCCTCATAGGCCTGTACCCCAAAATCCACCCCTATGACAAGGAATTTCTATCCAGGTCATCCATTTAAACTTAGCATAATTACTCAGTTATTAACTTTCAGTAGGCCACACACAGATCTTTCATTTTGCATCAGAATGTACTTTTCCCACATTTTTAGTTTCTCCTCTAATCCCCAGTCCAGACCTCTCTGTCTTTTCTTGCTCTGTATATAAGTGTATAAAGTTTTCTCTCTTTTTACACCGTGCTGTATCAGCATATTACACTTCTGCACGTCAGTCTCAAGAGTATTAAACAGCTCCTAAGCGTCCCTCCTCCCTTGTCTGTGTTCATATGATTTTATTAGGCACAGGCCTGTCATTAACAGCCCACTTTGTTAAATCACTATCTTTTGTTTGTGTTGACTGCCCCCTCTTCTATCCCAGGGACAGCTTGTGTCCTGAACAGCAGGGGCCAGAAGGACACCCGTCCCTGCGTGTGTCTGCTCCCCAGACACTTAAACACTATTCAACCCGCCACCTTCATCCATCCGTCTTCCCTCTCTTCCTCTGTTCCTGTGGCAGTCTTTTCTCTCTTTCCACTCACCATCCCCTGGGACTCATATCCTCCGCTTGACAAGTAATAGCACAGCATCCTCGCAGGATGGGTCCCCCAGGAACCAGCCCTCTTTGCCCACACACACACACAAACACGCACAATTCCCAAGGTATTGTGTGACAGCAGGTGGCAAACACCATGACACAAGCCACACACACTCCTCATCCTTTCCTCCCCCTCCCTAACACAGACACACACACACACACACACACACACACACACACACACAGCCTTTCCAAGCATGGGTCAAGTTGTGGCGTGTGGCAGGGGGAGTTAGTCATGGTGGAGGGTGAGTCGGGGTCCACAGGGGATAAGTCGGGTGAATCAGAATGAGAGAGAGGGAGGAGTTGAGGGTTTGGCTGTGTTTGTAGCAATGAGTGGCGGCGTCTCCCTGAGGAGAGTGCACTCCATCCCTCCGTCCCTCCGTCCCTCCATCCACTCAACCCCCCCCTTTGCCTAAAGTGGAGCTCTTTAGCAGGCCTCCCCGCCCCTCCTTTCAGGAGCAGCCATGCATGAAAGAGCAGCTATTTGTAAAGCGGCCGAACAATTAATTTAGCTGGCAACAAAGAGGCCCCAGGGCCCTCGGCCTCCTCGCAGCGGCAGCATTAAGACCAGTGGCAGCTCAGTCCTGTTGCTGCTTGTCAACAGGCTGAGACTGATTCACATTTCTACAGACAAAACAGCTGCTGCTGCAGCAGCCTGGCTTCCTTCAGGACTGTGTGTTCACATTCAGCACTGCTCACAGGGTTTGAGTATTTTTGTGATAATGACATTCTTGAAGATAAAACAAAACAAGAAATACCCTTTTTATCTTTTAGCATATAATGAAAACAACTGGGCAATTAGAACCTAACTGGGGTTGGACACTATCCACCTTCTTCGCTTTGAATAAATTACCTTTGCACATTAAAATAATAAGTAACCACCACAATTTTAAAGAGAAGGTAAAATGATGGCATCTTTATTTTCGGATGTTTGACTTGCGTGATTTTTACTCATGATTATACAGGTATTTATTGCGTTGGTTTGTTGGTAGTATGATATCACCTAGTGATCTAAACTCAAGCATCTTTGCTATATTTACATCCAGGACCACAATGCAAATGAACCCTGAATTTTTGTAATCGTGTGTTATTTAATGTCCACTTTCTCATAATGTCAAATAAACTAAAGTAAACTAAACATTCAGTGCCAGTTTTCGGTACTTGTCAGTTTTAGATTATCTGGAAATGTGCTCTCCAGACACATTTGAGTCAGTAACAGCAGGAGTATCGAGGTTCGATGCCCAGCCCAAGTGTTAGATCTGTTTTATCTTGATTATTTAAATGAGCATAAAATGTCTGACATCATCCGCACCATGATAGCTCAGTATGCCGTGCGGTGCAGGTGATCCTCACTTACAGAATTAGTGCTGAGGAAGCTAGTTTGACGTGCTGAACAATACATATTTATACCTCATGAATATGTATGTGCAGCGGTGATGACGTCCCCGTGACAGGCCATTGTGGCAATCTCAATATGGCTGGTATGGCTAAAGTCACCCTGGCCGCAAACGTGGCAAGCTGATTAGAATAAGGAAAGAGATCTGAGGCATCTTCGGAGTGTGTGTGTGTGTGTGTGTGTGTGTGTGTGTGTGTGCGTGTGCGCTCTCACCTGCTGAAATGTATAAAAGCCCCCACACACACCCACAGGCTGCAGCCCATCCAGGACACAGTAAAATTGATGTATCCTTTATGTAAAGTACTGTATGCAGAGTACATACACACATGCATATGACTGAGATTAATCTTGAGCGGTGGAGAGAAGGAGGAGGGAGTGGGGACGGAGGTGGTGGAGGATGTAAATTGACAGTGCTGTAAAGTGACAGACCTGCTTGCTGCTCTGCTTTTTTTCACCCTCTTTTTACACACACACACACACAAACACACATACACACACAATGGCCTGTTGGTGACAAAAAGCAATTTATTACTAGATGCTGCCACGTGTGTGTGTGTCCTTATGGGCATTTGTGCAGAGTTTGTCTGTTGTGTGTGAGCCTGTGTATTTTTTTGTGTGTATGCCCATTCCTCTGCCAGTCTGCTTACATGGATGCAGTGTTGTGTGTGAGTGACGAGGGACGTTAGTGGGCAGCAGCTACATAAAAGAAAACATGTTAAAGGAGAAAGTTTCTAATTCATTAGAAGGGCGGCTCCCCCTCTGAGGTTTCTGTTGCTCTCATGTTCAATTTGGAGATTGGACTTTGCTTTCAAAGGGGTGTGAAGGGACAAGACAGGTGCTCCAGAGCACCGAGGTCTGCTGCCTGAACAGGCAGGGGGTCGTGTGTGTGTGTTTGTGTATACGTGTGGGGAAGCTGTCCACTTTGGCCACATCTATTATCTCACCACCCCTCCCGCTGGGACATCCCAGAAGCCCATTGATCATTGTTAGGCCCTGTCATACACTCTCTCTCTCTCACTCACACACACACACACACACATGCACACACAAATATCAATCCCTAGATTACATGCGCACAAACACAGGCGGATGATTTACATATACACACTTAAACACATACATACACATATGCATATAGGCACTTAGTTTTTACGAGCACTGTGACAAGATCAAATGGGTTCAACACAGATTGCATCCAGTCCTCAAAGCACTTACATCCTCAAGTCAATGCACCAACAAGGAGAATAAAAGAAACAACAATGGATGAAGCAGCTGACTGGGCGCTTTCTGTTGTGCGATTCCTGTATGTGGCAATGAATCTGGGTCCATGCAACAATTTCTGACCTTGTATATTATCTACTATAAGTTAGTGAGGTACTTATTGGTTTGTTACCGTGAGAAAGACTTTGACAACACTGAAGAGTCCACAAGGTGTCACGTGGACTCACCACAACTGGCTGTATATAGTACTAGGAGCACTACAGCATACAGTGCATGTAGGCAGTTTAATGTATAGCAATGCGTCATATTATCGGAGTTAATCATATGTTTATCATTCTGCAAAGTAACTATCTGTCAAATAAATATAGCAGAGTAAAAAGTACATTTTCCTCTGTGTAGTGGAAAAGAGATATAAAGTGTCACAAAGTGGAAATAATGAAGTAATGCCACTGCTTGTGTAATTATACTTATAATAATACATGTCAGTAGGTTTAATTCTGTGGCTCTCACAATACAATTTATTTTTAATTTTCAACCACCTGTCTATCCTTTTATGGTCACAATTCATCCTTTTTTTCTCCTATATTGCTGTGTGCCCGATCTTCTTCCAGTACTGACGTGATCAAGACTCTTGTACGATACACTAACCCTATTTTTGTGTTTTTCTCTCCAGGTGCTTTGAGTGAAGACCCCAACTTCCCAAAGATCCAATGGCCTTCACCAGAAATGTGTGCAGCCTGCCATACGGTGAAGGAAAACGGGGAGCACAGGTGGAACAATGAGCAGGTTCTCCGCTTCCTCCTGTCCTACTTCTCATCCAGCAGTATCCTCACAGGTACATATCTCATACATTGAAGGATTTTACTAAACTACAGAAATATATTTGCTCCTGCTCCCTGCCGGTGTTAACAGTCTAGAGCTCAGTAAGTGTGAAATCCACCAGTTTAAAATGTCGATTGTCTTTTAATTTCATTCTACAACAGGCTTAATTTGGGTTTGCCAAATTCTATTTAAATTGAGAGTTTATTTTCTAAATCATATACAGTCCTCTCTTAATAGAAGGTATTAATTATGGACAGTAGTTTTCTTCTAATATGTGAGTACTGTAAGTTTCTGAGCTGAAGTAAGGATGATTAGTAAAGCATCTGAGAGTCTAGGTTAGAGGTAAAGACTTTAGAAATAACGTACCTGTGTCTTACTTTTCCTTGCCAGACTACCTGGAAGGTGAAAGCCAGATCCTGGCTAAACAAAGGGAAAAACACGAGAGGCAGCAGGAAGCTTTAGAGGCTCAGAAACGTGTTGAGAGGAAAGTCAGGGAGGCCTTGGGCTCCATGACACATCCTCTACCATTGCAACCCACTGTGCAAGAAGAGGAGGAAGAGGAGGAGGAAGAGGGGCCACAGGATGAAGCAGTGGCAGATGAAGAGGAGGAAGGCGGGGAAGGAGCAGCAGCAGCAGGTGAGATGGAGGGTAAGACGCCTGAGCAGACCCCCTGGGCCAAACCTGAAATGGAGGTGGGTCGAGGCCGGCGGCAGGCCCACAGGAAGCCCAGCATTGTGGGGATGAGGATGCGAGAGCTGCAGGAGGACATCGTGGATCTCGACTCATTTGTCAACGAGCACTACAAGGCCAAGGCGCTGCGGGTGGCTGCCTCTAGCCGGGTCAAACAACGCACCCTGCAGAGGAAGGTGGAGCAGGAGCCCGGGCCTGTGTTTGGGCTCGGCATGGAGCTGGACGCAGGGCTCGGGATGATGGGCCTGCAGCCTATAGAAGCAGACTTTGAGCTGGATGTGGGGCAGCAGAGACAGCGGCTGCAGAAGCGAGAACTGACAGGCCAGTACTTTGTTGAGGAGGCCGAGCTGAGCCACAAGGGACGGTGGATGTCTGTGCTGAGCATTGGATTCTCCAAAGTGGACATCAGCCTGTGTGTCATTCTTTATTTCCTGTCCTCCATGTGTCTCCTGGCCATGTACCTTTTCTTCAAAAATCGCCTCAGGCTACGACGGGCTAAAGTAGCCCTGCCCTGAACCAAAGTGCATCCACATTTGACCTGAGCAAGCAATGATAACGTTCATTAGGTTCATGTAGACTAAGGTTGGGGTTAGTGTAAGTGGATCTGTCAAGTTTAGTGCCATCTTAGCTGGTCCACTTAACTGTTACCTACAGCCGAAGAAGGAAACAGTGTGTTTTACCCTGAATGTCTTGGATGTGTTGTGTCTAAATGGAGAGGAGAAGGGAAAATTAGCAGATTACCTTCAAAATCTTTGAAAATCACTTAATCTGGCTTTCAGAGCTTTTCAGGCAGCTCTTCATCTGTGGAAAATCTGTGCATATACAGCAGATAAATGGGTTTCTGTTTGGGGTTTGTGTCTGAGTTAAGGATAATCAGCTGTGCTTTTGATTCTGTTTGACCACTTATGAAGGATGAAATTAATTAATTACATTTTTGTATTTGTATGAAGTAAATGCAACTAATATGGGTTTTTTGTGCTAAGTGATTTTTGTTGCTTTACAAAAGTTCTGGTCATTTGTGATTTTTTATTTTTTAAATGTAATATCTCACAGTAGGGCCACCCTGTGTAGTATGACCAAAAAGATGTATTTGTCATCATTTTTATATATTTACTCGTAAAAATATTTGAATCATTTGAACTTAATACTTTAAATAGGTGATTCTCCAATGAAAAAATCTGTTGCATTTTAAATTACAGATGATCTGTTTTTCCCTCAAATCAATCACTAGAGTTTTGTGTTTATTAGGTCTTACATTTCTGCATTTAATTTAATAATCAGATGGTTAAAAAAAAGGCAGTCCCAGGCCTACAACAAACCCACGAAGCGTTTAGGGGCTGACCGTTGCGTCATATTGTTGAATACTGTGACTTTCACCACAGAGGAGCAGATCAGCGCTTTGTTCTTCAGCTCCTTTGAGGTGGCTTACTGTACATTACACTGAGCGTTATGTCACGTCTTTGACTATTACATCACACTGCTGAGTCCACATAACGGCTACTCTGGTTGTTTGTGAAGTGTTGTGGAGCGACGCATATGTTCACACTGGACAAGGTTTTAGAATAAGCAGGATTTGTTTTTGGCTTGTGTCCACGACGTAAAGCTTTGGCTGGTCATCTCAAAAACACTGTGTTTTTCTGTTTGCTTCTTTGCTTCTGTCTGAATCAATAAAATTATTTTTGATAAGGACTCACGCTTCTTCAATAATCTGCCACTGAAACCTTCTGTCATTTGTTGAGGTGGGTCTAATTAAAGGCCAATCAATAAACTTTCTTTTTACCACATAATGGCACTTTACAGAGGAGGGGTAAACCTCGACGCCGTCTGTATTGTCTCAGATGTCTAAATATGTTTACAAACCCTCCCAGATGTGCAGGTTTGGCAAAAACAAGTGTCTTGTTTGTTTTTTTGTTTTGACCAAGGCTACCAGGACACGAGGCAAGGAGGACCAGGGTGTTGCATGTAAAAATGGGGGGGTTAAAGCATTCAAGGTTGAAGGGAAAAAGCCTGTTGCCATCTGCTGTGCAGCGCAAGCTAAATCCTAACAATTTCATTGGGATTATAGCAAGTGAGTAATCCAGCTTTCCTTTAGGACTAGAGGGGAGAGATTACCCTTGAGGATTAGCTCCCTGCAGATAATAAACTTTATTAAAACGCAATCGGCTTTCGTGGGGCTTCTTCCCTCACACACTTGAAGGTGTGCTCCGCAGGGGGGCGGGCAGCAGCAGACCCTCAGGGAGGGTAACATGGGTGAAATGGTCCAGTGTGAGGTGGATGAAAGGGGGAGCAGTGTGTGTGAGGGATAAATGGATGGATGGACGGATGGAGGACGAGGGTTTGATGTCGTCCAGATTACAACAAGCCCATCTGAAGGACAACCAATGCTTGATCTTGAGCTTTGTGTTTCCTGGAACGTTGACTTATATTCCCTTGACTCCTGCCCCTTACCTTTACCCCCAACCTGTCACACACACACACAGAGTCTGATCTTACCCTAAACCCCACTCCATTTCTTTATCCAAACCACGTTTTCAGCATCAGCAATATGACAGGTTTTGATGGTGAATTAGTTGAGTTAAGGCAGTCGATTCCTCTAACACACGCACACGCACACACACACACACACAATAGGCTGATTAATAGCCCTACATTAAAGCAGAGGAGCATCAAGGCTGAGCAGCTGTGGTTCTGTGACTTAATCAAACTCTCAGATACTTTGAATTAGACCCTCAATGACACATTATGATTGCCAGAATGGATTGAGAAAAGCACAGTTTGTCACAGGGAACCTTCTGTGTGTTATTTATTCCTTTTTTAAACATTATCCAGTATATCATCTGACACATTTTAATATCTGGGTGGGCTGAGTTTTTTTTTTTTTTTTTTTTACTTGGGAAACTGTCAAAGTAAAGGAGGAATTATGTGTCCTCCTCAAACTTTTTTGTAACTATTTGTTTTGTTGGCATGTAATGTACTCACTGCCTGCTTTTTGTTTGCCTTTGCTATGGCTTAATTTGAATCTTGAAAATATTGTGAAATACATTTAAAGAAATACATTTATTTTAAGTAAAACCATGACTTGTCTTTTGGTTTAAGTACTTTTCTCGCACACATCTGATCTGTTAATCTGTTTAAATGTTTACCTGTGTTTGTTATAGGATTGGAGTCAGTGATGCTTCGTGCTGCTTCCTCTACAGAAGCCCTTTATCAGGCGCCTTGAGCCTCAGTAAGCTGCAAGTGTTATGCTGGTTCAGACTAATGATGGTTAATGAGGAAGTTGGCAGCAATGTAATATCTGTGTGCAGCTTTGCCAAGGCTGAGGTGAGCAGTTCACGCTGAGGACAGGCTTCAAATCTAAATCAAGACTCATTCAGGGCTGTTTGTGCTCTTCATCTGTCTGAATTCAGAAGCACAATCAGTTGTATAAAGTTTATATGCAGGAATTTAATTTGAGGGGCGTTCCTGCAGATCAAAACGAAACATAGAACAACAGAAAAGTATTTAAGAAGTTATTCATGCAACCTTAGACATTTAGACAGACAGACTGGTGACACAACGCAACAAACCTCCAGAACAGATTGACCGTCTTTTTCAAGTTTATAGTCCCTCCTGCAGGTACAACATGAGCCATTCACTCAAAAAGGCCAGATTACTTTCTTCAAAACTTTTGTCGTGCTTATTCACTGCAAAACAAATGTTGTGCACTGAGACTTTGCTGTGTTATGAAAGCACAGACTGAAGGGTAAAAACCTCACCTTGCTGCCCTGTTGTTGTCTTCCATAAATTAGACAATGTAGGGTTTTATAGTCGCTCCTCTCCTGTATGCTCTCTGCCTCGATGTTTATTACCCCTCCGGTATTGATATTAAAATGCAGGAGGGGCTTGATGCATTTTTCTGTCATCTCTCTTTCTGACTTTAATAATACTATAAAGCTTCCTGTTGTGGACAGAGAGAGAAGGAGATAGGTGGAATAAATTATGAAAAAGAGGTTAATATATGGTATTGGTATATATCACATCCAAACTAAGCCAGATCCCCTTTCGGTTTTGAACATGCAGCCTTTTAAAGGAAGGAGTCAAGTAGGGTCAGATCCATCTCATTTTACTGCTGCGGTCCCTCCCCCTTTCATGTGGACGCTCATCTGCTGATCTCCCTAACATCTCATCTCACCATCAGTGTGCTGGGATGCTGTTTGTACCAAGGGGAACCGGAGGAGACTGTCACTTCACTGCACTGCCAGTCAGCCAGTGTTGTGAAACCAAAAGAAACTGGGAGAGTGTATTTATTCGTACAATCACTATCTGTCTGGTTGTGTAACTTTGTGCCCTCACATGTTGGTCTGTGGTTCCTGTAATGTGTGTTTTTGAATGACTGAAGGAGAAATATCTTTGATTTTGGCAAATTGGAAGTCCTTGCAGTTCATCTGTGCACAGCAGAGAGCACAGAAGTGCGGACAGGAGGGAGGGGAAGCCCCGAGAATCAATAACCTCCTACTATCAACTGCATTTAGGCCTTGGTAATATGCTCGACTGCACTATTTTAATTTCAGCACAAACCTGACCTTTACTTCTTCTGTTCTGTTCTGTCCTGTTCTGTTTCACCCCCCACCCCCCACCACCCCCTCCTACAGACTTAGCATATAGCTTACAGGGAGTGTAGGTAATGAAGTTGGAGAGGATCCAACACTTGTCAGTCACATTGTTTTAATTCACTCAGCTGACACTGCTCCTGTCATTGAAGTGGGAAGACTCACTCCTCGCTTTCCACGCAAAATCTTTCTCTCACTTCATGAGAAGGGCTTCAGTGAGTTTTTGCTTCATGTCATTTGTAAGTAATAAAAGGGGCTTTGGGTCATCTGATTTTAATCCTTATATTAAATGTAAAAAGCAAAATATAACGTATAATGTTTTAACAACAGTTAAGTTGTATATTTCATGTCATTAAAGGTAGACAAACATTAAATGGCAGTGAAGATTTAACTGAGATGTACTGTATATTGTGCCTCAGTCAGTCCTTTGAGAATTGTAATGCAAACTGAATTAGCAACACACTTTAAAAATGAAGGTTTCTCTCCCCATCAGACCAAACTCTGACAGAAAAACACACAAACAACTGCAGAGCTTTCCCAATAATTTTGGTGAGAGCTACAGAACCGACAGCTGCTTGCATAAACGTACTAGTATTTTCTGCATATGTGTTTGAGAGACATGTTTTCGTGTTGTAGCTGATGGTGCACGCTCATCAATCACATTCAGACATTATTGTTTACAGGGTTTCAGATCAATCTGCATTTGAACTGGTGGCTCCTCACAAAGGAACGAGTCATCATCAAAACTGTGCATGCAAAGTTTTGGATCCAGGATTTCATTCATCCATTTGCTTCCCAGGCTTATCTGATGAAGGTCATGGGGGTCTGGAGTCTTTCCCAGCATGCACTGGGCAGCCTGCAGACAGGGCAACATCTTGGGCTGGTGCCAGTGAATCACAGGAATTAACATTAAACTGGACACTATGCTTGAATTATGTCTTTGCTGCCCTGAGAGATTCCTACAAAAATACCTCCAGAGTTTCTCTTGAGTTTAACATAAACACCTTTGTGAATACAGATTACAGATACAATTAGCAGTTTTCTTGCAGCTATAAATGATTGTTTTGTTTCCTCATATATAATTTAATAATAATAATGTACTAATACATTTCTGCACTAATGTTTGTGACAAGTGCAGCCTTTATAAGCCTCGCCAGTGTCTCTTGAAAATAATAAAACACCTCTCTCAGGTTATTTTTTAAATCTCAATCAAGTCTTTCATCGGGCAGGCTTGGCTGGACTATTGCACTAGTTATTTGAGTCAAATGAGCCTATTACCGCCTCGCCTTAGCACGACAGGGTCAGGTTCAATCAGGGAATTGGAAAATATCATTTCTGACGGGCATAGATTTCGTTTGTTCAACCAATCTCTTCTACTAATTACCCAAATGGACAGGAGCTGTCAGGAGACAATAACTATTCCCTAATAGAATTTGCCCCCCAAGTGCAATTTAATTTTCTCCTCCGTGCTCTCTCCTAAGGTTTCCCCCTCGCTTTCTGCCTCTCTCCCTCTCTCTGTTCCTCTCCTGCTTTCGGACCAAATGGTTAGGGACACGGTGCCATCGCTACCTAGTGTTTGTTTTGTCAGTGAATGCCGGAGAAAGTGTGGACTGACTGCTACTGTTTCTCTGCGAGCTTCGGCTCATCCTGCTGAAGAAGAAAAAAACAACCCTCAGCGGCATGGAGGAAGAGAAGAGGAGGAGGAGGAGGAGACAGGAGACAGTCTGCGGTGATTAGGTAGGTCTGCACGGTGATGTTACATGTCCATCTTGCAAACATAGAGGGAATCTACACTTGTCTAAAACGTGCATCTTCCCTGAGGTGAAGTCACTGAGATGTAAGGCATTTTGTTTTTATTGATCACAACAGTTAATTTTAAGTGCTGTTTTGCACACAAAATGAACGCGCTATTAACGTCATTCATGTAGTGTTGCCATTTGTATGGTGCATTTGCTCTCGAGCTCATTTGATATTTCTTTTTTCTTTTTTTTTTTTTATTGTGTGGGCGTGACTGACCTCTGTAACAACTGGGAATAATGCTCAGAAGATGAATGCATAAATCCTGTATTTACACACATAAAAAAATAATAAATTCAATCCATTAAATATGTGATGTTTTGGCTCGTGGTAAAGCAGGCCTGCTGCACAGTTGTATAAATGACAGTACAGGGTGACACACACAGTTTCACACCTGTATTATGCTCCATATGAACCTGCTCATCCCGCACAGGTGGAAGTGTTTCTGTGTTTCTGACTCCCTGCTCAGTAAGATGGATCTGTGAATCGCAGATGTCAATGAACTCGTCCACTGAAATATTAGATCTAATTAGAGGTGGTTGGGTCAACGGCGGTGGCAACGGAGTCGCCCTCTGCTTGAATTATTGCCCGAGAGCCGCTTCCTCTACAGCTGTTTTTTTTTCCTTACAGTAGCACCTTCACATAGGCAAAGATCAGTCGTTTCACCTGTCTCAGAAAGAGCATTATTCTAATTATTTGATCATATTTTTTCCTCTTTCTCGTGCTTTCCTTTCTTGTGTTTGAGTGCATTGTTTACGGATAACAGTGATGATGATTTTGGTATTAAGTTAAATTTAATTTATGCGCGAGGGACTGTTGGCCTAGCAGTAAACAACTGGGCGTCTTTTGTTAAAAATTAGAAATATATATATTATTTATCATTTCATCTTTTAAATATTTGCTGTCATCTTGTGCAGGATAAATATTTCCAGATGTGAGTTGTTTCGCAATTCATTGTGTCATTCCCACGTTATTATTTTTGGGGTTTTTTTTTTTTTTTTTTTTTTTTGAAAAAAACACACCACATCATTTAGTGTCCCATTGAACCAGATGTGCGCGCTCACATCTTTTTTTTTTCTTCTTTCTGCGTTTTGCATCCGTCAATTATTCTAATTGCGTTGCCCTTTGCTGACAGGTTAAGAGCATTTTTATCTGCATTGTTTTCCACGGCAGCTAAAGGGCCTCAATACCAACAATCAGAGTAATTGAATAGTTGAATAAATTGAATGATCTTGAGGGGAAAAGTGTATAATGAAAATAAAGTAAGACCAGATGATTCCCTTGCCACACATGTACGCCATGGATGGGTGGGTGGATGGGTGGGTGGGTGGATGGATGGATGGGTGGATGGAGGGTTCACCTGGCCTGGAGACTGCAGTTTTGAATCGGTTGGGTAGAATTCCTGTAATATCCCAGCCTCCTTTTTTAATCAGCTTGATGTGCGTTTTCATTTTACTAAATTACTTTTGAAACATTACCCACACAGGCGAGCGGCTTATGGGATTGTGGGTCCACACAGTATATAAACGACGTGCGACAATAGAATAAACAGTCTGTAGTTGGAAATAGGCTATACGGGAAGAGATACGAGGTTAAATCAGCATAATGTAGAGAAGATGTTGGCTGCGTTGCGTTACTTGTTGGAGTTGGACAAATCTAATTTATTTTCCCAAAGCAGAATATCGGAGTTTCCAACACGAGACTAATTTTTGTAATTTATATACACGCTTTCTGCACGCTGCATATTGTTCTTTACTAATTAAATTACATATTTCTTTTCAATATTATTTAGTGTAAATATTTTTTCCACGACAAACAGGATTTTTTTCCTCAGATTTTCTGAGGGTAACACTAAATCTATAGAGCCCCTGTTGATTATTATTATTAATAATAATATTATTATGCTATAGGCTAATTGCGTTGAATTGATACAATGATAATTATAACATTTAAAGTGCTGAAAAATACTTTAATTAAATTATAATGTGATTAATTTGAATGAAATCAAATAACATGAAACCTAATTTCTTGTTTAAAATAAAATCAGTGTTGTTGCTGTAGTTGGCCGTGTATCCTGATGTGTCTGGGCAGATGTGGTGTGTGGTGGTGTGAGCTGCACACATTGACCTGCAGACGGTCTTCACTGTTGATGGAAACAACCTGCGTTGGTTTGGTGGCGGACCGGCGGGAAAGCGCCACTCTGTGCTTTTCTTTCCGCGCTTGAAGTAAATTGGAAGCGAAGATTGAGTTCATCTAGCTTGAACTAGCAGCCCTCCGGGGGGAATATCTTATCCGGGAGAGCAGTCTCAGACGATGGGGTTTGAAATGAACAGTGTCAGGAGGATTGCGCCCAGACTCCTAATCCTACCTGTCACTGAGAAAGATCCAGCTGCATGGGCGCTGCCACACTGCCGCGGAGAAGCACAGCTCATACAGGTGAAGGTGCTGTGGATGTGACTCAGACGTGTCCATTCATATCGCTTCTGTGGCGTGGGTTCACCTCTGCTCCCATAGCTGTTAGTGACAACTCAGTTGGTCATCATCACCCTGAAAAGATATTTAAACTGATACAAGATGGCTGTTTTTTTTTTTTAAGGAAAAACGTGTGAATTAATAAGATTTTTGGGGGGAAATAGTATTGGTTGTATTACATGTTGACAGCTTGTCTATACGTGCACCTTTTCTAGCTCAATGAAAAGAGGAAGAAACATGTATTTAATTCGGTGAAATAGTTCAGTGTGTAACCACCCTGATTGATCTATATATTTATATTTTCTGTTGCATTTTGAAAGAATCTGGTGCATGCTGAAGATAAATTTAGTTTAAGGATATGAGCACACACACACACACACACACACATTCTGTGAGCAGTGAAATCTGCAAGGACAACTCTCTCGTCCTTTCTTTCTTTATACATTTTCTTATTGATAATTCCTAAAATAAAAGTGAAATGTAGCTGCTCCTCGTTTTCCTGGCTGCATGGGGCCCCCCTCCTCCTCCTCCTCTCCAGAAGGAGTCCTGCTGGCCCGGGGCCCCTCCGGGAGCCACTGCAGTGAGCTATTTATGGTCTCCACAGGAACAAGGTCCCGCCTCTCCGGAGACATTTTCATATACCATGTTAGACGCCTCTCCCCCTCTTCTTTCTCCTCCTCGCTCGTACACCTATGGAGGATGCTTTCCGCCCCGGGGGCCTCCTCTTCCTGCGCTCCCATTGGCCCCCCGTGAGCCTCTGCCGCGGTGACGTCATGCCCCACCGCCCCTGCAGCGCTGAATGGACCGAGCAGCCTGTCTGATTCACTCCAAAACAGCTCAGCACGGCACGGCACAGACATCATCCCGGGAATAGAGACATAACAGGGATAGAGGCTTGACGGGACAGCGAAGGAGCTCACCCTGCAGAGAGGAGAGAGGCCTCAACATCAGCACCATCATACTTTTTTTTTTCTCCAGGAGACAGGACGGGGGAGTGCGCCCACCGTGTTGCGGGTGTATGTGCGTGCGTTTGTCTCCCGGTTTGGATCACGATGATGCAAAGTGCGGCGGTCCTACAGACAGAGAGTCCTGTAAAGAGTTTACCGGAGATTCTCGGAGTGCCACTGCAACGTAAGCCACGTTTTTACCCTCCTGTTTCTGTCGATGATCAATCTGGAAACCGGTTGGCGAGTGCAACCTGTGCTGCGGGGTTTTACTGTAGGGAGAGGGGTTTAGATACAGTAACTCGGCCGAGGATGAGGAGAGTAGGCTGAACCTCTCAGTCTTAGATGATGTGTCATGCTGCTTATATTTCAGACGTCTTGAATAATACTGATCATTGGCCTCAAAGCCGAGAAATGAGCGTCCCGCATGTCCAATTAATCTTTGCAGCCTCACAGGGCTACAGTCTGTATTCTGCAATAGGCTGCAACACCTGACTATAGTGCAAAAGGTGGCACACTGGTTATTCATCCCATCCTTATAAGAAGGGGTATAAAAAGATAATTTCAGTTATTTAAAGCAACAGTATTTAATTTCCCAGTTTGGCCTCAAACTTTGCTGCATCCTCCTGCAGGTTGTTGGGCTTATAGTGCGCCTCCCCAGCCAGCTGTTAATTTGTAAACGAGCCTGCATGGTCAAGAGACCAGACGCAGTTGTCATCACCCATCAGACAAATCCACTCTGGCTTTGATTGACACTCATTACTGGGTCAAATTGAACGCCTGATACACATTATTTTCTCTGTCTCTGAAGCAAGGCCTGGATATCAGTTTGTGTTTTTATGTTTTACAGTTAAGGGGGATTTACAGCAGAGGTATTAGAGTCCGCTTAGGTCATTATTTATTGAGGATAACACCAAATATTTATCAGTTATTTTACAGCATCTTACTGAATTTTCTAACTTCCAGCATCAAAGGCGAGAATTACCTTACATCTGTTCGTCCCGGCGTGTTAATCTGCTCCAGGCCCTTTATAATCTGATCGTGCAATCAAGATAGAAGTGCAATGGGATACATCTCTGCTCTGACCTAATTATTCATAGGCGAGTTAGTAAAATGTACAGATGGACCTAGTCTAATAGGCTACCTCCAAAACTAAATAATCCACAATAAAATGGGATAATACAGTTAGATAATTCTACTAGACTGCTGATTTGTTCCTTCCTGTGGCTCTAAATATTATTTAGGGTAAATTCAAACATGCATTTGGCTTCCAAATAACCCCCAAAAATACGTAATAATATTAGTCTTATTTTCTTTGTACCACATTACTATTTAATGTAAATCAGCTGAAAACAAAAACACAGGTGAAACAGGATATCTATACGATATGATTTGTGTCCCTCGCAGCCTGTTGAGCAAAGTATTTAAACCTGACTAGAGGAAAAAGAGACTATTATGTGGTCGGCTTATGCTCTTTAATTTTATAAATCGAGGCAGATTAAAAGATTGGATAAAGATCCTGCCACTCAGCCCCCCTGCAGTGCCAGCATTCATCCTGGATTTAAACCTGGATTATTCTAGGAATAAAAGCAACAGAGAATTTATCTAAATAATTCTTTATACCGTGGACAGAGTGCTCTGCTGACTCAGGGCAATTACACCCAAACCGTAACCTGCAGGCTATTAGTCTGGGGTATAAAGTGTTTACTTCACGTTTAATTACCACAAATCATTTGACAATTGAAAGTTTGAGAGGCTGCCAGACTGCACTTCTTCTTATATATATATATTAAAAAAAAGCCCTGTTAAAGCAAAAATGTGTTTCACTTCCTGTGTGAAATGACGGAGGTGATGAGACTGAATGTAGTGAAGAGTGGAGAGTGGTGGCAACAGATACCAAGATATGAAGCCCTCCTGAAAACACGAGCTTTACTCTCTCTCTCTCTCTCTCTCTCTCTCACTCACACACACACACACACACACACACACACACACACACACACGCTGAAGCTGGACGCTGCCAAGATCGTGCTGCTTTCCTTTCAGCACCACTTCTCTTCGCTCAGCTTCATCCACCCACCACTTAGCTCCAGATATTTAAAATGCCTCTAATTTCTCCTTATTTTTTTTTTAAGCCAAAGCACTGATTCAAGTGCAGTCCTTTAGAAATAATTTCTTCTATCACCCTGTACGAATCCATTCACTTATTGAGGTGAAACTAAACCAGTCCAGCCTTTAGTCTTTAGTCTGAGTCTGTGCAGGAATGTTGCTCCATATTTATTATTGTGTGCACTGCTTTCCTTTGGTGGTTTGTAATAATAATCAAAATATTAATCAGTCATTTTCACCCAGATAATTGGTACATTTAAACATTTAAAACCAATGTAATGCAAAAAAAAAAAAAAAATAGGACAGAATTATTATATATTACATTTTAAGATTTGAACATGCGTTTTGAAAAACCTTGACCTGCATGTTGCATAACCCGAGAGCTTTGTTTTTTTGCAGACTGTGATGAGATGAAGCATGAGGTTTTAGACGGTTATTGTAAGATGATTTCACCGCCGAGATGTTTCCTCTCGGCGGTGAACAGCCCGGCTGCCGCAGCTCGTGTGTGTGTGTGTGTGTGTGTGTGTGTGTGTGTGTGTGTGTGTGTGTGTGTGTGTTTATGCTGGTGTTTTCTCTGCCCACTTCTCCTCGATATTGATTTTTCATT
>SEMN01001149.1:0-92500 GCA_005408345.1 Macquaria australasica
TTTATTGGGGAAGCCTGATAATAGAGAGTTGCAATAGTCCAGCCTAGACGTAACAAATGCATGGACTAGTTTTTCTGCATCTTTTTGAGATAGGATGTGCCTGATTTTTGCAATGTTAAGTAAATGAAAAAAGGCAGTTCTTGAAGTTTGTTTTATTTGGGAGTTAAAGGACATATCCTGATCAAAGATAACTCAAAGATTCCTTACGGTTTCGCTGGAGGCCAGGGCAATGCCATCTAGAGAAACTATATCTTTAGATAATGTGTTTCGAAGGTGTTCGGGGCCAAGAACAATAACTTCGGTTTTGTCTGAGTTTAACATCAGAAAATTGAAGGTCATCCAGGTTTTTATGTCCTTAAGGCATGCTTGAAGTTTAGCTAATTGATTGGTTTCATCTGGCTTGATCGATAAATATAATTGGGTATCATCTGCATAACAATGAAAATTTATGGAGTGCTTCCTAATAATATTGCCTAAAGGAAGCATATAAAAGGTAAATAGAATTGGTCCAAGCACAGAACCTTGTGGAACTCCATGACTAACTTTGGCGTGCATAGAGGATTCATTGTTAACATGTACAAACTGATATCGATCTGATAAATAGGATTTAAACCAGCTTAGTGCGGTGCCTTTAATGCCAATTAAATGTTCTAGTCTCTGTAATAGAATGTGATGGTCAATGGTATTGAATGCAGCACTAAGATCTAGTAAGACAAGTACAGAGACAAGTCCTTTGTCTGATGCAATTAGAAGGTCATTTGTAACTTTCACCAGTGCTGTCTCTGTGCTATGATGCACTCTAAATCCTGACTGAAAATCCTCAAACAACTTGTTGTTGTGTAGAAAGTCACACAACTGATTGGCGACTGCTTTCTCAAGGACCTTAGAGAGAAAAGGAGGGTTAGATATAGGTCTATAATTTGACAAAATCCCTGGATCAAGAGTGGGCTTTTTAAGAGGCTTAATTACAGCTACTTTAAAGAACTGTGGCACATAGCCTTTTAATAAGGACAGATTGATCATATCTAGTAAATTAGTGCTAACTGAGGGTAAAATTTCTTTAATCAGCCCTAGTTGGGAATGGGGTCTAGAGAGACCGTTGATGGCTTGGAATGGAAATCATGATTCTGGTTGATTCACGGTTGATGGGAGAAAAGCTTGGTCTGTCTGCAGGAGTTTTACAGTTGTTTCTAAAGAGTTTCTGTGTTTGGACAAGTCGAGGTACCAACTGAGGGGCAGGAGGTTGCTGAATTTTTTCTCTAATAGTTAAATTTATCTTTAAAGAAGCTCATGAAGTCATTACTACTGAGGTCTATAGGAATACATGGCTCAACAGGCTGTGGGCTCTCTGTCAGCCTGGCTACAGTGCTGAGAACAGAAACCTGGGGAGTTTGTTCTTATTTCCTCTATAAATGATGAGTAGTAGGCTGCTCTGGCATTACGGAGGGCCTTCCTATAGATTTTAAGACTATCTTGCCAGGCTAAACGTGATTCTTCCAGATTGGTGGAACGCCAATTCCTTTCAAGTTTTCGCGATGTTTGTTTTAATTTGCGGGTTTGCGGGTTATACCATGGGGCTAACCTCCTCTGTTTTATTATCTTCTTTTTTAGAGGGGCTTATAGAGTCGTAGTGTTATTCGTGAGGAGCCTGGCAGTACTCATCAACAGCATGATCAATTTGGGAGGGACTAAAGCAAGTATAGGGAGTCATCTGTTACATTGAGACATGGAACTGAATTCAATGCCGATGGAATCACTTCCTTAAATTTAGCTACAGCACTATCAGATAGACATCTAGTGTAGGAATGTTTGCCTAATGGTGTGTAGTCCAGTAATAGGAATTCAAAAGTTAATAGAAAATGGTCTGATAAAAAAGAATTCTGTGGAAAGACTATTAGATGTTCAATTTCAATCCCATAAACAAGAACAAGGTCGAGGGTGTGTTTAAAACAGTGAGTGGGTTCATGTACACTCTGACAGAAGCCAATCGAATCTAGTAATGAGATAAACGCAGCACTAAGGCTATCATTTTCTACATCCACATGAATATTAAAATCACCTACAATAATTATTTTATCCGTTTTAAGGACTAAACCTGATAAGAACTCTGAGAATTCAGATAAAAATTCAGAGTACGGTCCAGGCGCTCGGTACACTATAACAAATAGAATTGGCTGTACTGTTTTCCAGGTTGGGTGTGAAAGGCTAAGAACAAGGCTTTCGAACGAGGTATAATTTAATTTAGGTTTAGGTTTGATTAATAGGCTTGAGTCGAAGATGGCTGCAACTCCACCTCCTCGGCCTGTGCCTCGAGGAATGTGAGTATTAATGTGACTGGGGGGAGTGGATTCATTTAGGCTAACATATTCATCGTGACACAGCCAGGTTTCAGTAAGACAAAATAAATCAATATTATGATCTGATATTAGATCGTTTACTAGAACAGCTTTAGATGAGAGAGATCTGATGTTTAAGAGTCCACATTTAATTCTCCTATTTTGTTGTACTGTTGCAGTGGAGGTTTTACTTTTATTAGGTTTTTATGTGTAACTCCTCTTCTGTTTACTTTGGATTTAAATAATTTAAGTGGTGGGGGGCAGACAACCTCTCTGTGGAGTGGTTCTCTGTGGAGGGGTGGGTAACTGCTCTAATGGAAGCGCAGAGAAGCGTGTAGGACTGCAACTCTGCCTCCTGGTCTGGACCACAGACTGTATTAAGTCTATGGTCTGAACTCTGAGTTGTCATGGCTTTGGGCCACTAATAAATTCAGCCAGATTTCTAGATATGAGAGCGGCTCCATCCAAAGTGGGATGAATGCCATCTCTCCTAATCAGACCAGGTCTTCTCCAGAAAGTCCGCCAATTATCAACAAAGCCCACATCATTACCTGGACACCACCTCGACAACCAGCGGTTGAATGATGACATGCGGCTATACATGTCATCGCTAGTAAGATTAGGCAGGGGTCCCAGAGAAAACTACGGAGTCCGACATTGTTTTTGCATATGTACACACCGACTCCACATTAATTTTCGTGACCTCCGATTGGCGCAATCGGCTGTCATTACCGCCGACGTGAATAACAATCTTAGCATATTTACGTTTATCCTTAGCCAGCAGTTTTAAATAGGATTGAACGTCGCCCGCTCTGGCCCCTGGGATGCATTTGACTATGGTCCGCTGGTGTCGCTAATTTCACGTTTCGCAAAATGGAGCTGCCAATAATCAGAGTTGGTTTCTCAGCGGGTGTGTCGCTGAGTGGAGAGAACTTGTTAGAAACGTGAACGGGTCGGTGGTGAACCGTGGGCTTTGGTTCAGGGCTATGCTTCTTTCGGACAGTCACCCAGCCTCCCTGGCTTCCCGGCTGCTCGGGAGTTGATCAGCTGTCTCCGGTGTTCACAGTCATCTTTAATACCTCACTGGAGACATGCCATGTACCAACCTGCTTCAAGTCCTCCACCATCATCTCAAAAAACCAAGGACCACTGAACTTTATGATTACAGACCCGTCACCCTGACCTCTACAGTAACGAAGTCGTTTGAGCGCCTTGTGCGCTCCCACATCAAATCCATCAATGACCCACTCCTGGACCCCCTGCAGTTCACCTACAGAGCCAACAGGTCTGTAGATGATGCAATAAACATGGCCCGCCACTTCATCCTTCAGCACCTGGACTCATCAGGAATCTACGCCAGTATCCTGTTTGTGGACTTCAGCTCCGCCTTTAATACTATCATTTGGGCTCTGCTGCAAGACAAGCTCTCCCAGCTGAGTATGCCCGAGTCCACCTGCAAGAGGATCACAGAATTCCTGTCCAACAAGAGGCAGCATGTGAGGCTAGGGAAACATGTCTTTGACTCCGGACCATCAGCACTGGATCCCTCCAAGGCTGCGTCCTTTCACTTCTACTCTTCTCCTTGTACACCAACAGCTGCACCTGCAGTCATCAGTCTGTCAAGCTCCTGAAGTTCGTTGATGACACCCTCATTGGGTCATCTCTGGTGGGGATGAGTCTGCCTAAATTGACCATCTGGTGACCTGGTGCAGTCAGAACAACTTGGAGCTCAACGCTCTAAAGACAGTGGAGATGGTAATGGATTATAAAAAGAACCCAACCCCACCCGCCCCCATCACCCTGTGTGACTCCCCAGTTTACACTGTGTTTCACTTCCTGGGCACCCAACCAACTGTTGGGTCTCTGTAAATATAAAGAGTCGGTCTAGACTTGCTCTATTCGAAAAAGTGCCCTGAGATAACTTTGTTATGATATGGCGCTATATAAATAAAACTGAATTGAATTGAATCATCATCCTGGGTGATGTAACTACCTCACATGACACTTACCATGGACACCATTACGTGAGAAAAGCAATGAACTAATTTCTCTTACATTACGTAGATATTGGGCTATATAAATAGAACTGACTTGACTTGGGCACTGTTCTGTTTCTGCTTTTTCTTTCCATCCCAGCACCAAGAAGCTCATCAATGATGCCATCATGAACAATGACTTTCTGAAGAAGCTGGAGCCACAGCACATGAGGGAGATGGTGGACTGCATGTATGAGATGGTTTACACCGAGGGACAGCTGGTCATCCAGGAGGGGGAACCTGGAAACTACCTCTACGTGCTGGCAGGTCAGCTCAACAGAATATGTGTATTTGTTTTCAAGAAGGCTAAAATAATTTTAGCTGTATGTTAAATGAAGTCCATGATGGATCTCTTGCATTTACTGTGCATACATATTGATATTTTGACAAATGAGGCATATTTTAAATAAAAACTGTATTTTAAAAAAAGAGGCCATGGTACTCCACGGGAAAATTGTGTAAATCTCCCTTCAGGTTGTGAGTGAGTCACTCGTAGTTTTGTTGATGAGTAAGGGTAAGATGGGCCAAGAGATTGACAAATGGATGGTGCATGGAGGCTTGTGAGACAATGGACCCGTTGGCACAGAGATGTTATATTTATTATTATATATCTTTTCCTATCACTTCCAGTTGAAATTCATCAGAAACAATTTAGAGAACGAAATAAGCATATTTCACGATTCATTTGGGATAAAAAGAGACCAAGCGTGAAATTATCTACCCTTCGGCTGCCTTGGGGGGGGGGCATGGCCCTCCCATCTTTAAGGGATTATTATTTATCAGCTCAGTTGAGGGCACTTGTATAGACTTTAGACTTTATTGTCCCCAGAGGGGGGACTTTTTCACAGCTCTGTACATGGAGTGGGCATCGCCATTCACACCAAAACAAACAGTATTCATACAAGTACATCACAATTGCATACAGGACGACATGACATCAGCAACAAACGTGACAACAGCAAAATAATCAGTGGACAACAGACAGTTGGTCAGGGGCAGGTGCCCTCAGTTCTCCCATCACTGAGGTGTGCTGTTGAGGGCTGCAATGGCTGCTGGTACAAGACTTTTGCCAAAGCGAGCCCTTCTGCACCTCAGGGACCTGTACCTGCATCCAGAGGGAAGTATGGAGAAGTGACAATGGAGTGGATGTGTAGTGTCCTGTGCTATTGTTGTTGCTATGCGTGTGAGGTTCAGCAGTTGAGCTCTGAGAGGTTGTGTGTGGGGAGACCTATTATTTTTGCGGCAGTGCTGGTTACCCATGTTAGTTTGGTCCGGTTTTTAACAGAGAGCATGTTAATGAAACAGTTGGAACAGTAGAGCGGAATAAGTTGGATAATACTCTGGTATAGCACTAGGAGAAGGTGGGGGGCAAAATAGAGTCCTCTGAGTTTGTGGATGACTGATAGTCTTTTCTGGCTCCTTGTGTGAATGTCCTTTGTGTGTTGATCGAAGCTAAGTTTATTGTCCAGAATGAGTCCCAGGTATTTGAAATTGTCCACCATTTCCACTGTTTCTTTGTTGATGAGGATGGGATGCAGAGGTGAAGGGGTACCTATTACCATTTCTTTTGTTTTTTTGACATTGAGTTGAAGGTGGTTATGATCATGCCACTGGGTGAAGTGGGATATGGTGTTATTGTAGACCAAAACTGATTGTTTATCTGTCAGAAGGGCTAGGATGGCAGTGTCGTCTGAATATTTAAGGTAAGTGGTGGTGGGTGAGGGGCTGATACAGTCATTGGTGTACAGCGTGTAGAGGAACGGACTAAGGATCCACCCCTGTGGTGCTCCGGTGTTGATGGTGAGTGCCGATGATGTAATTGTGCCTACCCGAACTGTTTGCTGTCTGTCACTGAGGAAGTTGTACAGGAGATGGATCAGAAGAGGGGGAGTGTTGAGCTGGTGTTGTTTCCGGATCAGAATTTGCCTCTGGATTGTATTAAAGGCAGAACTGAAGTCCACAAAGAGGAGCCTGGCGAAGGTGCCTGGGAAATCCAAGTGCTGGAGGAGAAGGTGCAGCAGGCAGGCCACAGCATCCTCTGTGCCCCTCTTGGGCTTGTAGGCAAATTAGAGGGTGTCCAGTTGTGGGTTGACAATAGGTTGGATGATTTGTAGCAGCAGTTTCTCCAAGCACTTCATTATTATGGAATGGGGCGATTTTGATTGGGTTCAGTAGGTCTGGGTTTTTTTGGGCACAGGGCGGTTTTCCAGAGGGAGGATATACAGAAGAGTGAGTGAATGATTGGTGAGAATTCTATGGCCTTCAGCACACTTGCTGGGATGCCGTCGGGCCCGAGGCCTTGCCTGGCTTACACCGGCTAAGCTGCCGCCGTACATCCTCCAGAGAAAAAGGGTCCGGTGTATTGGGGTCCACTGGAGGGAGGTCTCTCAGCTCTTTGATGCATTCGTCTGTGAAATCCTGTCTGTCAAAGCGAGTGAAAAATGTGTTGAGGAGTTCCGGGTCAGGTCTGGTTGATGAGCTGTGTTTGGGTTCACAGCCAGTAAGGGTTTTCACCATCTGGAAGGCTTGCTTGGTGTTCATGTTACCAAACTTACGCTCCAGCCTGTACTTAAATTTGAGGACTTTGTCAATATTGTTAAACACCTACATCTTCTGGAACAGATGACTTACTCCATAGGACTCCAAAAAGAATTGGGAGAAAAACAGTGGGGAAAATAATGTGTTTATTTAGCCAATGAGACAGATCTTTCATAATTATTGTATCATGTCTGATATTTTATTGTAAATTAGGCAAATCCACCTTGATTTACTGATCATTCCATTACCTCACATTTGTTTATTGTGTGTATATTGTGAAAAATGTTCATAAATAAAAAGTAAAAAAAACAAAACAACAACATTGACTTCAAGTGGAGGCTCTGGCTCAGGGGGGCCTTGACCCCTGTGGTCAACAACGTCTGTGCCTGGTAGGCCCACTCGGTAATCCATCCATGGTTGTGCAACACTGTCAAGTTGAAGAGGGAGTGGAGCTTGAAAGTGAAGCTCTCAATTTACCAGTAGATTTACATCTAACTCTCAGCTATGGACATGAGATTTGAGTAGTGACTGAAAGAATGAAGAATGAAATAGAGTATCTCATCTGGCCTGGGAGGACCTTGTGATCCCCCAGGAAGAGCTGGAAGACATGGCTGGGGAGAGGGACATCTGGCATACCTTACATAGTCTGCTGCCACTACAACCCTAACACGCATAAGCAGCCTAAAAATGGATGGAAAAAGAGAAAACTGACCATATTGCAAATTACCACTACTTTGACAAGAGTTTTACTTACCTTATGATGGCAAAGATCTCCCAAAACATACATGTATTCATTGACAATGTAGATGAGTTTGAACTGTATGTTGTGTTTTCCCCCTTCAGAGGGCTGGCTGGAGGTCATCCAGAATGGGAAGCTGCTGGGGGAGATGCGTCCTGGCACAGCTTTTGGAGAACTGGCCATACTGTACAACTGTAAGAGAACAGCCACTGTTAAAGGTGAGTGACAGCTGCATTTACCCTTAAATAAGACCAAATCAGTCATGGTTCTTAAT
Organism: Macquaria australasica; assembly: GCA_005408345.1. Classification (NCBI taxonomy): domain Eukaryota; kingdom Metazoa; phylum Chordata; class Actinopteri; order Centrarchiformes; family Percichthyidae; genus Macquaria; species Macquaria australasica. The sequence goes on from SEMN01001149.1 coordinate 7,924, forward strand.
GTGTCTCACCATTGGGATTGCATACATGCATACACTCCCTGGTGCTGAAGTGTGTATTATGCTGTGTGTTTGACAACCAAATCCATATCATGTGTAAGACACCTGCTGGCTGTATGGTACATGAACAGATGAGAATTCACAGAGAGAGTTATTAAATACACTTTTAAACTGCTCATCCATTTCTGACATACTCTATGGGTGTGCTGATGTTTTCATGCTTACAAGCTGTTTTTGTGTAACTACAGCACACAATATGGTTGAATTAATATTGGATGGAAAGTTCTACATTTTAAAGACAGAACAATTTATCATAATGCTGATGCTATTCAACATTATCAAGTGTCTTGCACCGAGCAACCAAGCAAAATATAAAATTTGGGTGTCTAAACATTTGGGTAATACAGTGTGCCACTGGAATAATTACTGTTTAATTATAATATATTTTTTAAAAGATCAGTTTTAAACAGCTATTTAATAATAATTGACTTTACATTTAAATTATGCCTTATTAATATCTACTGAATAATTTGGTTGCTTTTGTTCTTGTGTTGCACACAAAGGTTGCAAGAATCAGAATATAAAGATAATTTTGGAAGCCCATTAGAATGGAAGAAGAAATAAAAATAAATAAATGGCACATTTGGCGTGATGGTTGTGCTATGGAGTGCAATCAAATGCAGCCTGTCAAATATCTGAAACTTAGTTGCTCTAGCATTTAATATAAACTTTTCTCCATTTTCCTCTTTCTCATTGTTTATCTTTGCACACATTGTTTTAAAGGAATAGTTAAACATTTTGGAAAATACTGTAGTCTGTAAGTACAAAGCTGGAGTCAGGAAGTATTTAGCCAAACTGAAGACTGGAAGCAGGGGGAGACAGCTAGCCTGGCTCTGTCCAAAGTTAAAAAATACATCTACATGCCCAAGTTTGCCCAGACATGAGATGAATATCAATCTTCTCATCTCTCTCTTGGAAATAAAACAAACAAACTTATTTTCCAAAATGCTGAACTATTGCTTTAACATCACCTGTTAGAGGACACACAAACTAGCTATAATCTTGCCATTACATATACATTAATACAGGTGTGTGGTTTTTGTTGTCTAAGTGGACAAATGTGTAGCTCTGTACCATAAAATAACCCAGTTTATTTAGAAGGACCCTTAACTATCCTCCACAGTGATGATAAAGGAATGGGTTTAATGAGTTGTTAATGGTTCCACTCTCATCCAGCTGTGTCCCAGTCTCACATCTGGGCACTGGACCGCCAAACTTTTCAAGCCATCATGATGCGTACCACACAGGCCAGACATGAGGAGTACTTCAGCTTCCTGCGCAGGTACAAACACAACTGACACTCTGTGTGTCTTCTCTCAACTACAAATAAACAAGTGTTTTCAGTGAGATTGGCAGTATATTCCAAACTTATTCTGACTTACTGTTACTCCATTTAGTCACTGCAATTTAATGTTGTTTAATGGCATTTACATGGGTTAGTGATCGACTGGGATTTTGGGCAAATGTTTTTGTGGGATATCATTTGGTTACTACTCATAAGTGTGCACAATTAAATAATTGTTTCTTATTTTTATTATTTTTAAACTTATTTCCTCTTTTTTACCAACCTTCCCAGGACCTTGCTGTAAATACGGCTTGATATAATTGTGATATATTATTTTTTCCCTGATGGTCCGACACAATTTGTCTGTTTCAAGCCAGCGTCCACCTATTATACACGTAGCCTACACATAGTCCATATGAGCACAACATAGACATATTGGACATGAGAAAATTAATTGTTTTGCAGTTTCTCTGTATATAATAAATCCCAAAATCTGTAATGAATGTATTTGTTTCTCTATAAGTGTGTCGCTGCTCCGAGGACTGCCTGAGGAGAAACTAGCAAAGATTGTTGATTGTCTTGAAGTGGTGAGTATTTCCCACTTTACCACATTTTTTTGCTTATAATCTTCATGTCCAGTTCCGTACAGTATAATAGTTCCAGATTTTATCTAAGTGGACTAGAGAATAACTGACCTTCTGTCTTTTCAGGACTGTTTTGAAAAAGGGGAGTATATTATTCGTGAGGGTGAAGAAGGGAACACTTTCTTTATTATCGCAAAAGGAGAGGTGAGATATCTGCACAGTCTTGCCAAACATTTCCTCTTAAAGCCTTATTATTTTCTTAATTGAAAGCAAATATTTGGTTGGAGCCTGTACAAAGGGGTTTGAATCTGGAGGGGATAGTAGAAACCACTAAGCCTTTCTCAATCTGCGTTCTTGTCTGTAGTTCCCAAGCACTGTACCACAATTCTACAAGTGTTTCTCCCTTTTTATCAAGGATGCTTTGAGAGCTGACTTGTGTCAACTCTGGGGTATCCCAGCATACATTTTGCATCAACTATGAGAGTGGAGAGGATATGAGCCAAAAACTGATTTTTTTCAAGTGAAAAATGTACTGTTTCTTAACCAGTTAACCGTTTTGAATATGTGGTTAATTTATCAAAATAATGTCAACTTGGGGTGCTCTGGTGGCCTAGGGGTTTAAGGCATTGACCATGAACCTTCTCCTATCTTCCATGAACAGTCTGATCTCAGCAGCCCTTTGGTAATTTACCTGGGGCATTGATGTCTCCATAGTATTTTAAACATATGAAATCTTTTATTTTGAAAGATAAATCTAATATTTGCTGCTAAATTAGTTTGGCTGAATGTAATTTGACTGATGGGTTTATTGGACAGTTTAATGCTGGAGAAAAAAGTGTGCACATCCAAAATCTCTTCAACAGGTACTGGACCAAACAGGACAGGAGTCATGGCAAAAAGTAGAATCTCCCGATGTATTTTTTACTGTTGCTGTGCAACGTGCAACAGTCAGATCTTCGTCAGGCACAAACACCACCCCCGATATGTAGATATCCATATCAACATACAACAGGAGACCGAACTGAAAAGCCACTGGTTGTAACCTGAGGCAACCATATAATGTATCTTCGGAGACTTACCCCCCAGTGTGCGAATTCTACTTTTTGCCACAGTTTGTACAACATCACTGTCTCTGTGGACTTTTAGCTCCTTATGTACTGATATCACCATACAATAAAAATTGTTGTCAAATATTTAAAGAAAAGTGTGGTGTATGGCATTAGATTTAATTTCATTATTAAATGTAGATCACACTGTATAAACTGTTACTTTGATTCAACAAAACATTGAAGAAACATATTCCAATAATGTTTTCTAAGTTTAGTGAACTTCTTGGTATTTTGAGTTTGGCAAACTCAACAATATACAGTAACTGTAACACAAACATTGAGTAGAATCTATGTGAAAGAGACAAGAAAATTAGTTCAACCAACTTTATTAAAGTCAGCATACAAATTAGATCAGGCTTGATTCAATAGAGTAAAATTTAAAGGAATTGTTGTGAAAATTGAGTTGCATCAACTGCAAAAGCCAATTTTTAACATTTTTACCAACTCTAGTTTTTGTTTTGTGTTAAATCTACATTGATCTACACTTAACATTTTAACAAATAAAATGTTATTGAAAAACAAATATCACAATGTTAACATTCAGTCATTTATTTTATGTTTAATGACTAAATACAATAACTTTTTTTGTTAGTGTCACTAACTTCCTGTAAACATGTAGACATTGTAAACCAGATCAGAGGTAAACCATTTGAGACATTAGAAGAAAAAGACCAGTCATTCCCTCCACAAAAATTACATTTTGTCACTGCAATGTGTTTAATATCACTTTCCAAAATATCTAACCTATATAAAATATCAGTTTAGCCATTTAATTAGAAAATACAGCTTACTCATTCTGAAACATACTTAACTAAGCTTTACATACAGACACTACACAGCACTGACACACATATTGATTGTCCCAAGAAAGTTGCCAGTAATCATAGTTTCCTGAACTTTGAAAAGAATTCCCCTCAATATCAAAAGAAACAAGAAAGAACATGACGAAAGCCTTGCACAAGCCGTGTCAGGCCAAGAGCCATGTTTGATTATCTAAACCAGGCTAATGTACTTGTAGGGTGGTTTCACCCTCAGTGTTATAAGTCTCACAAAGAGTCTCTGAAAGACTGGAGAAGTTTGAAAAGTTTGGAAGGATACTTCAGACTGAGGGCGTAAGTCAGGCTGAGGAGAGTGAAGAATGCACTAGCCACATTATCAAGGCCACTCATTTTCAGATACTGATGTGGGAGAAAAATCCCAAAGATGGGCCAGATGTCCTCAGGATCTTCCCCACACTATAAGCACTTCAATACTCAAAAATAATTCAACTGAGTCAAAAGAGTTCAAATATGAATAGAGTTTACTGACAAATCAACAAGTACAGCAAACCCGAGTTAGTTCATGGAGCAACCAACAGTCAAGCATACGAGCGCACACAGACCTGAGTCAGTCCATGAAGTAACTGACAATCCAATGCACACATCTTCTTTTATAGCCATTTCACCCTCCTTCTGTGGGCTCAAAGTTGTATAACCACCTGCTGACCTTGGCCTAATTTCTGTGATGTTTTCAACCTGCTCTGAGCCAGGTTTTCTTCCCAACCCCTTTTCTTCCCACTGTCTTCAGAACAATACTCCTTTGTCCAACACACTCTAACCTCCCACTGCCAGCTGCTGCACTTAATTAAAAATACAAGACTTCTATGATTATGCCCACATCCAACAACACATGACTACATCATGAATATGACTGAACCTGACTTTACCTGACCATTATCAATATGACTGACTTTGATTGACTTATACATAATACTGTAATATTGATTATGACTTATTTGACCTCTCTGACCTTACCCTGCAATGATTCAATACTGATTCACCATTATACATCAATATTATACCACATTTGGTGCATAAAATTTCCCACAATACAAATGGCTTGTTTTCTTGGATTTATAATCGAAGAATGTTGATGTAATTTAGATTTTAGAGGAGAACATACATGTTATTAAGAAATTATGATCTGTTGGTGTAATTATCACAATTTTATTTTCACAACAAAAAGTGACCTGTACTTATACTTGATAAAATATACAAAATAAGAAAGAAATATTCCAAATGTAGTTTGAGATATTGTGAGCAAAAACACAAACTCATTGAAAAGATTCTGACTGTTACAAGACCAGTGGAGCCAGAACATATGGCCTTTAATTTGACATTAAAATGTGAATTCATCATTTGAACTCTAAAACATATTAAATGATTAACTGCAGAGCCCATATAGCTGAAAATGTTTTAGTAAGTAATCAGCACAAAGCCAATAATATAAAAACTGATCACGTTTTCAACTCTCTACTGATTTATTTCAAAATAAGAACGCACTGACATAGCTTCATCTAAGATTAACACATCAATCCTCAAACTGTGTTCAAAGAACCAAATTAGTTGGATGAGAATTAACAGGATTATTTTAGCCTGATAACAGCATGTTAGCCTGGATTAGTCAAGCCACATTCGAAGAACGGGCTCCTGGTGAAGCTGAAGACAGAATCCACAACAGTGGCCATTATTAACTATAGATTAAGGCCTTTTGCATTAGTCACAGCATGCGGGTATAGGGGAAACCACTGAGTCAAAACAAAATACCTGACAGTACATAGACATTTAAGAAAATCATTCAAAGCTTATATACTGACTGACTTACAGCAAGTCCAATGGTGAAAGAATGATGTCTCAGTCTCATGATTACAATAATAAAACAACAACGGACAGCATAACACTGGTACACTGTAGGAGTAGTAGAAGTAGTAGTACTAGTAGTAGTAGTAGTTGTTGTTGTTGTGCCTCATTCTAATGTTTTCTATCTGTAGGTCATAGTCACTCAGAGCACAGAGGGGTTTGCTGAACCACAGGAAATCAAGACATTGGGAGTTGGAGACTACTTTGGAGAGAAAGCACTCATCAGGTAGAACAGCTTCACAGAAGGACACAGTAGAGGACTTTGAAATCCCACACATTTTACAGACACACAGCAGCACACATACAATACTGGATTTCACAGATTTTTCTGTGTTAAATCTGATCACATAAGATGGCTCAATACCCATAATCTTAAAAGGTTAGGTCAGTGAACTTACACAAATACTTTACCAGCTGTTTACTTTTAGGTGCAACTGAGCAGTCCGGTGACGTTAACGCTTGCATGTCTTATACATGGGAATCTTTCATATCTCTACCGTCCGTCCCATATAACATAAACTTAGCATAAGTCATCAGACAGGACAAGTTAATATACTCTGAAGTATTTCTTTAAATACTTAACAGTATATTACAAAAATATGGGATACAGTACTGGGAAATAAAACAGAAGTTTGGGAAAAATGGTGTTCTATACAGTACTTATGATATAACATGTTTCACAGTTATGATGATACCAAAAATGTGGGGTTACAGGGGTTATTGAAGATGCTTTATTGAGAATATATGCAACAGGGGAAATACAATGTGATTTTGACTCGTCAAAGCAACATATAAAAATCTTGTGTGTGACGTTGTGAGTGACATTGCTATACCAACCACCGGCCGGCTTATGTCACTTTAGTGTTCCTATTGGCACTGCAAATGCAAACAGAAAAAAATCCCTTGAAGGTATGTGGGGAGCTCCCCAGTGGGCAGCTCCTCTCAGGGATTCCCCAGAACTGCTGGTCTGAAAAAGCCTACTATTGTCATTATTCCAACTTTCAGTGACATGTTATCTACTTAACTGCCCCGAAGACCCTTCCATTATGTGCTGCCCTCGAGCTACTAAACATAATGATCTATATGCTACACACAATAAACCTAACTAGTGAACACACTGCAATTATAGTAACAGAAATCAACTGTTTTACAGAGAAAATATTACTATAAGTATTTTCAACATTGAAATATAGCAGGATTTGTAACTGAAATATAACTACTGATGCATGATGATTTTAGTGAACACATAATCGATGGTAATTTCTTGCTTACATAAAATCAATATTTGAAAGGTAAAACAATTATGGTATTCCTTAAATGTTACATGTTAGCATATTTTATTTACCTACATAGATCTTCTTCTGTAGAAGGACTGTAGAGATATTCCTGAAGTTCTCTGCATATCTGAGCTATTGTTGGCCATCTTGGTTTCATGGTTTTTAGTTGTATTTAAAATTGCTTGCCATTAGGTTGCTACCTATGAAGCTACACCAATAGCTACCAATACCAATGAAACCAATGCAGACACAAGAAAATGGCTTTTAAGTAGCTGTCCTCTGTAGTGACCACTATGTGTGAAAGAAATAATGTCTTGTGTCTAGGTTGAATGCAGATATAGAATCAGAGGAAGCATGGGATAAATGGTCCTGCTTATAGTATGAGTCATGCAGAATTGAAAAGACAAATCAATGAGGTCAGGTGACAAGATGTGATTAAATGAGGCAACAGGAAGATGTGAAGAGTCCTTAAGGGTTTAATTTTCAGGTTACAAAAACAGTAACATTTAAAACAGCAGCATGTGTTGTGTTTGTTTGACTGAACTGTGCATGTATGTTTACAGTGAGGATGTTCGCTCAGCCAACATCATCTGCAATGAGAACGACACACACTGTCTGGTGGTGGACAGAGAGTGAGTACCTGGATGTTGTTTACATGGCATGTTATTATGAACAGTTGGACCCATGTACCAGACCTGTTAAATATAATTTGGATAGATGACAATGTTGAGAATGGTAATAAATTTTCAAAAGTAAGTAAATACATTTGCAATATCATGAACTGTTTCTTGTTATTGCAGTTCACTCTTTCATAACTGCCACATGTTACACACAAAGTGTGTAGGCCAGGAACTAACTGATCAAAGAATAAGTACACAAGATTATGAATGTGACCAAGCATTTGATGTCAGTCTGAAAAGACTGTTGGCTTGTTTCCAACCTGACTGCTGCCCAAGATTTATTACAACCAAAGTTATAATAAACCAGAATTATCCTTTAAATAGACAATTATCTCATCATATTTATTATAGTGTGCTATAAAATATCAGCAATTATATCTGATCTATGTAAAGACCCAGTAACACTGAAGGACCCAAGCGCAGGGAACACACAGGAGACAAGGATGCAGGAAACTGTCACACTTTACTAAGTAGAGGGAGCACGATCCAAAACAGCAGGTACAGACAAGGGCAAGGCAAAAGGCAGGGTAGAAAAACCAGCAGAAGGCAATACACTAGGAGTACTAAACAAAGAGCGCAGGAATGCTAGACTGCTAGAGTACTGAGACAAACTGGCAAAAACCTCATGGGAGGGACTAGGCTAAATACACCCGTGAGGATTGATTGGCAGAGGAGGACAGGTGATAATGAGACACAGGTGGGGACAATTAATCTGGCGGGAAAAAGAACAAAGACTGGAAGTAAAGTACACAGAACTGAACAAAACCAGAGACCTTTCAAAATAAAACAGGAAGGGACTACAGTCCAGGACAGGTTGTGACAATCTATAAGTCATGTTGTCCATATTTTTATAATATTTTTTGACTTGCAATACTTGCAATCTTTCTTATTTTCTACTTCATATGTTTATTGTTATGCAACAATATACCATGGCAAATTCCTTGTATGTGAAAATCTACTTGGCAGTAAATGTGATTCTGTTTCTGATCTAACTTTAACAACCAGTGTTTGCTCAATTTTCAGAATACAATCCTTATACACAAATATAATGATAGAAGAAATATAAGGCAGAAATCTTACATGAAATGCAGCTCAAAAATGTTTTTTGTTTTTTTTTAAAAAAGCAGCTTAAACAAGAAGCTATCAGGTTGTCAACAGTCTCCCTGCACTGTTTATTGGGCATTACTGTAGTAATCTTGGTTTAATTGAACTAACTGATCAGCTGTTCTGGAACCCAAAACTGTGAGTTTCCATCTCAGGGTTAGTCAACTCAGGGTTCAGCGTTAGGTTTAGAGTTAAACCTGCTTTCTGGAACAGGCCCCCAATGACCATTTCTCACTTGATGTGTAGTATACTAATAACAATAAACAGTATACACGATTTTTTTTTTTTTTTTACAAAAGATGTGTGGTGTATTATTCCAAATTACAATTTGCATAAGTAACAGAAGACTGGATGTTAATTTAGATTTACATTAGCCATGATAACCGTTGCATCTCACACACATCCACACAGCCAGAACTAATCTGGCTGCTCTGTTCTGTGCAGCCTAAAGTTTCTTTTATCAAGGTTCAAGGTTCAGTGTCAATTTATTTATCATTATATAGCACAGTAGCCTGGCATCGCCAGACCAGTTTGCAAAAGCAAATGAGCCTGGAACCTCTTAGTTCATTTTCAATTTCGAAGGGGCGTTACCTATGGGCAAAGACCAAAATGATAATAAATGGTTGTGTTTGGCCCGACCAGGGCCTGGTTAGATGGAAGTCTGTCTGAATGGGAGGGGGACCGGACATATCTGCGAGAGCAAGTAAAACATGAGCTCGCAGATTCATCTGGTTCCCAGACTAACAACACAGGGTTGTACAACGAAATACAAGCTGTAGTTCCTTCATGCTACACACAAAAAAACAACAAAAGAAAACTATTATTTATGGTGGAGTGCAGAGGATGAATTGAGGAGTCTCACAGCCTTAGGAAAGAAGCTGCTCTGTAGTCTTGTGGAACGGCAGTGGAAAATTCTGTATCGCTTGCCAGACAGCAGCAGGGTGAACAGGCTGCAGCTGGGGTGGGTATTGTCTTGTAGTAACCTTTGGGCTCTGCACAGACACCTCACCTCACCGATATCACTGATGCTCGGTAGATGGGTACCAATGATGTTCTGGGTGGTTTTAATCACCCACTGCAGAGCCCACCTGTGCCTATGCCAATTTATAATGTTTCCATGTTTCTCAGCAGTACTGAGAATTACTGGACAGTTCTTCAAATGTGACAGAACATGTGACCGAACAACATCAACAATAACAGAATATGGAACATATGCAGAACATTTCCTTGAAATTGCCATGTCATGGAAACAATGTGATCAATCTGATCAGACCAAGACAGTAAATTATCTAATTTAACACCCAATAATTTGGTCAGATATCCCATCTATGGCAAATTGAGTGGTGGGGCTACTACCAAATACAATATATTTAGTTTTGGCAATGTTTAGTACCTATTTGTTTATACTCATCCATTTAGTAGTAGTATGCAACTTAATATGTAGATTCTCTCTCAGCTCTACCTATGTTGGTGAAGCACAGAACAGAGTACATCAGCATTTTTAACAAGATATGGTAAATAATTAAACTAAAAAATATATTAAAGTTGAAAATAAAAGTGGACCCAAGCAACTCTTGTGGAACACCGCCAGATATTTTTTTGCTGTCAGAAAAATGCTGCAATAAAATCCAAGAGCACAGCCCCAACTAGTTTCCTGTCATCCATATGTGTTAACCATTGAAAAGTCATGTGTACTAATGCAGTGCTAGTAGAGTGCCCTGGTCTATACACATGCTGTGCTTTTGTAAGTAGTACATTTCTACTAAAATAATTTAACATTTGATCTTCTTAAGTATCTTACTCAGCACATGGAGTATACTAATAGGTCTACAATTGGAGCCAGTAAATAAGATACCTTTCCATCTGTTGGTAAAGGTATGATTTTAGACTTTTTCCAAAGCTGACAAGATGTGCACCACGCACACACACTGAAATGAAAGTTGTTCATGTTTTTGCCCCTCCTTTCCAGCAATTTCAACCAAATGGTGGGAACTTATGAGGAGCTTCAGGCTTACCTGAAGGAATACGTGGAAGAGCTTTCCAGGAGTGATGAGAGGAGGAATGCCCTGTAAGTGCACAATAACAGAATGACACAACAAGCATGTGCAGCTGTATAAATGTTAAACAAGCCTCCCTGTAGGTAAAAATTGTGGTGACTTTTTGCATGTCATATAGTCATTACTGCATTTACAGTTTTAGTGGTGAACTGAAGCTGATTTGAAGTTTAATTTGCAAATGAGTCAGTCTAGGCCTAAAAGCAAGAAGGGCCCAAATGTAATCATATGTCTCGTGTTATTCCTCTCTCAGACCCTACTCACCTCAGATTGATTCTACAGAGGCCCAGGAGCTGAGGAGGCTGAAGGAGAGGATTGCTCTTCTGCCTCACCACCAGCCTTTCCAGGAGCTCGAGGTCATAGCTACACTGGGCATGGGAGGATTTGGACGAGTGGAGCTGGTGAGCTGCAGAAACACTATAATGCCCCAACTATCACCTTTCATTAGTCAGCCTCGCTATAATACTGGAAATGATTTAGCTGGATTTAATTTATTGCTGACATGTTTGCTTTGTATAAGATCCATCATGTATTTGATGTAAATTACAGCTTCTGGTACAGACAGACCAAAAGCAATGAGGTTACCAGGAGCCACTGATGCCTCTCACAATTGGCTGCTTGATGGATTGTTGTAGTTTAGTTTCACAAGTAAAATAGATAAGGGCAGGAATTGCATCTCAATGTAAAGTAAATGAGAGGCTACAATTCATATCAAAGGAGTAATCCAGCAATTAAGTATTAGATTTACATAAAGTTAGTGGACTTGAGAGAGACAGATTTAAAAAAGAATGGTTGAAATTAAAACAGCAGAGGTCAAGATATCCTGACTTTAGTCCCCCAAAAACGCTGAATCCTAAACTTCCCATAATACTCAATAATTAACCCTGATGACATCATCAGAGTTATTCCTTCAGACTTTGGAAAACTCTCCAAGAGTAGAATGAGATTTCCCTAATCTCTTCATTACTTCTTCTAGTGGCCATTAGAGGGACTGCAGTTTCTACATCAGCTTCAATATTTAGTAGTGTTGGTTAATTTTAATATAAAAGTTTAGTTTTTCTTAAATGTGTGGGATAGACACATTCTGTCAATGTTTATTTAGTGCTTTTATGTAACTTTTAGCTGTGATATACATTTCTCAGTGAGTTTTGCTCAGTGAGCTCCCCTCTGTTGTTTCTCAGGTAAAGCTGAAGGACGAGGACACCACGTTTGCTCTGAAGACCATTAAGAAGAAGCACATTGTGGACACCAGACAGCAGGAGCACATCTACTCTGAGAAAAACATCCTTCAGCAAACAAACTCAGCATTTATCATCAGGTGTGGGCCACACAATATTACACATTCAGGTTTCTTTGTTTTACAAAGAGCAAGGTGTTATTTCTAACCACATTATGATAAGATTATGTTCAGATATTTAGTTGAGCTAGTGAAACCATGTAGATGTTGAACAGAAGAGACTAGAGAATGGGTAAGTTAGCCAATGAATCAATCTCCCACAAACCTTTTGTATTCCTTATGGAGAAGATAAAATGGGGGCTGGTCATTGTGTTGGTTTCTCAGTAGAGTTGCTAAGGAACCTGCAGGGAGAATGCTGCTCACTGGGGTCCCACCACTGCACTGAGATTTATCTGGACTATGACTTTAAAGAACAAAGGTCTTGTACAAGCAGTCTGTTGACTGTCATTCAAAGAGAAAGGTTTAGCCAAAATGTGATGTTCACTCTCACATTTATTTCACTAATACAACACTCCTCTTACCACTCAGTGTCTTCCTTATTAGTTCAGAGGGTTTTTTTATGGGGTCTCAGTGTGAAATCAAAGAATGCAAATTCTTAGACGTTTCAGTGTTCATGGGCTGCAAAGTTTAGAGAGTGAGACATTTGAGAGCCTGAATCAAAAGTATTTTTCTCTGAAGAGCTGCATCATCAGCAATTGTAATCTACAATGCTTCACTTTTTTGATGGTCCTTTATAGGCCAATAGAAGTGTATCATAGGCACGTTGTAGGTGAATGACTATTATTATTATATTTTCTGCATTACATTACCAATACAAGAGATCAATACCAATACAAGCCATGAAAGCAGTTTCTACTAGACTTGCAACACCAATTCAATTAAATTTTATTTATATAGTGCCAAATCATAACAGAAGTTATCTCAGGGCAGTTTTCATATAGAGCAGGTCTAGACCGTACTCTTCCCACCATGAGCAAGCATATCATAGATCCAGACTCTACAGCTCCGGAGGCAGAAAAGCAACAAGGAGAGAGGAGAGAGATGAGAAACTACGGGAAAGGGAAGATGTCGAGTTAGTAACATGCATTAATGAGATAAGATGTACCAATGTACAGCATATTACCAGGCACTATCATTATTTATATTTAGGGGTCCTAATTTTCGTTTTCAGTTTTTTAATTTATGTTTTGTTATTGTTACTATGCTAGTAGGTGAATTACTTTGTCTTTTTAATGTAAAGCAGTAGTTAACAAGGAGTCTCTTCGCTGTTTGTGTATATGTATTTCAGGTTATTCCGAACATTTCGGGATGATAAGTTTGTCTACATGCTGCTGGAGGCGTGTCTTGGTGGAGAGCTTTGGACTGTGCTGCGGGACATGTGAGTGTAGGTCCTTTTGCTACATTCAAAATAACTACAAATGAAAACATACAGGAATTGATATTTAAAGAGTAATTTAAGAACGCGATGAAAAGCAGTGTTTCACTGCCCTCTCTGGTTGACGGTTTCCAGTCTGTTGAACCTGTAACCACTGCCAACAGTGATATCACAGTGTACTAATACACCCTGGAGTACACTTATAGTGCAGTACATGACTGCAGTAAGGTGAGAAGTTGATGTTCAGCAAAAACAAGATTTTCTATATGTTGTTAAGTTGCTCTTTAAAGCTGAGCTCAGCATTTTCATTGCTTTGGCAGCTTGAAAGGGCAACAAAGGTTAGCTAAGACAGTTTTCTATGAATCCTGTACCTGAGCAAACATCAGTCCACTTTAAGATCCTACTAAAACTTTAAAAAATGTCTGTAAGTGTAAAACAAGATGTACCTTTGCAGTAGATCACTGGCATGCTACAATACTGTTAAAAGGCATGTGCTCCAAGGCTACAAATAAAATACAAAATTACCAACCATGGCAAATTAAGAAAAAAAACACCCTGGCAGTTACCAAAATGTGCATGTTCACTGGCCAGTAAACATGAACTGTTTTGTTATTACAATTATTTGTTAACCCCCTGCTTCATAGAAAACACATCTGCACCAGCAACAAACAGAAGGGGCAGCAAGCCTCACAGAAGGAGAATAGGTGAAATGAAGGGAATCCAACAGAAAATAAACATGCTTAAGACCGGAGTAATGTGGTATTTTAAAGCTATCTACCTCTAATTACAATAGGCCAGAGCAGAGCAGGAAGAAATGAAGTTACCACCCTTTATACCATGGTCTGGGTGAATACACGATTCTGATTGGCTGCAGGGTGTCCATTAATTCCTGACAATGGACACCTACTAGGTAGTTCCACTGAAACTGTCTGTCCACCGTTTGAAATTAATGCGCTGCCTACATAGTATCAGCTTAATGAGTAACCATAGCAACAGGGATGCAGTCAACATCTCCATTACAGTTTATCTGAATATCTTATTTACAACACAGATGGGTGAATGGATTGCGGCCATTGATAGCACCATGAATTGCGCATCACTTGCAACCGCTCTCTGCCCCCTCTCCAGGTCCGATTTACAAGATATTACTACTAATTATATGACAGCACAAACACGCCCATAAAGTTTTGCTGCTGATTGCAATTTGCAATTTACAGCAACTTGCATTTACAGATGCAAGTTACATGTAGAGATGTAAAGTGATAGTAATGGTAGTGGTAATAATAATAATAATAATAATACAGTGGTGGCTTTGCGCCAAGAACACAGTAGGCAGGACAACGGCAGAGAAAAGGGGAAAACTGAAATTTTCAGACTGCGAGCTACAATCAAAAAGTGATATTCTCCTTCCAAATATCCATCCCCGAGCACGCCTGGCATGATGATGCCTTCACCCAACTACAATCACTGCTGCTATGATCACTGGAAAGTCTGGGCGTGACACCCCTTATAAATGCATTTCACTTACCACCAACAAAGCATATTCTACCTAATTTAAACCACCAAGATGCTATTTGCTTGGCAGCGCAGTTAATGGTGCATTTCACCCTTTGTGGGTCCTTTAAGAATAACACTTTATTTTATTTTTTGTTTTTGTCTAATTTGTGCAAGTTTAGCGGCCACAGAAGCCGCGCAATCCTTTTGTGAATACGCCTGTCAGTATAGTCCTTAGGTGCCTCATCCTCGGAACACCACAGGATGGCGACTGTAACACACAAGCTGTAAGAAGTACACTGCCCCTCTTACTGATACTTTGTATCACATAAGCGATCATCTCACATCCCATTTGCTATTTAACTTGCTACTTTCAGGCTGCGGCCATCAAAATGTAGGGTAAATTTTAACCGAATTTCCAGAAAATCTGTAAAACAAAATGCTAATTAATGTTATGCTGCTATTCATTTGTTGATCTTTTTGTAACCTACCAGGAGTTATTTTGATGACCCCACAGCCAGATTCTGTACTGGTTGTGTCTTAGAGGCCTTTGATTACCTCCACACTATGGGCATTGTCTACAGAGACCTGAAACCTGAAAACCTTCTACTGGATGCTGAGGGTTATATCAAAATGGTAAGCCACTTATCTAAATATTTGTTAGAGTGATGTCCTTTAAAGAGTGTTATTCATTCTGTATCTGCATTTTTTACATACGTTTCTTATTCCACTGTATTCCCTCAGGCTGACTTTGGCTTTGCTAAAAAGATTGGCTTTGGAAAGAAGACCTGGACATTCTGTGGGACTCCAGAGTATGTGGCCCCAGAGGTCATTTTGAACAAAGGCCATGACTTTGGAGCTGATTGCTGGTCCTTGGGAATCCTCATATTTGAACTTCTCACTGGCAAGTAAGTCAGTAAGATAGAATATCCTACTGCTGAGATTTGCACTTCTTGGGGAAAAAAAACCTTAAAGCAAGGTAATTTGCTTTTCACAGTCTTGGATGCCACAACCTTGAGTTCTGTTTTGTTGCTCTTAAGTTTGAGCATGTTTGATGACACCCAGAGGTGGGTGAAAGGTTTGATGTGGAGGTACAATTGAGTGGCATAGCAGTTCAAACTAAATCTGAGCCAGAGAAAGCATGTAGAGGAGTGCTCATCTACATGCTCATCTGATGAGATTTATCAATCTAATAATACTTTCATTTACTCAGTGTTTTTATCATCAATTTGTTAGTTCCACCAATCATATGACGCACATGAGTAATTTAGTTAATTAAACTACTTGATTAACATTTTGTCTTAACACCCCAAATCCCCCAAAAAACCCTCAAGTCACAGATGAAATTCAATACAATTCAGTCAGTCAGTCCAACTGATGCTGTTTACTTTGGCTTGATTGTGCAATAATTGTGTTTGCTTACCAGATGTGTACCCATACAGTGAACAGTCTCAAATCATTTAGTATTGCACTTGTCTTTAAAGTAATAGTTCAACATTTTGGGAAATACACTTATTTGCTTTCTTTCAGACCGTGAGATGAGAAGATGGATATCAATCTAATGTCTGGGTAATCAAGTACAAAGTTGGAGTCAGCATGTGGTTAAACTAGCTTAGCATAAACACTGGAAGCAAGCAGAAACAGCTTGCCTGGCTCTGAACAAAGATCAAAAATATGCACGAGATTGATATTGATCTTCTAATCTAACTCTCAGAAAGAAAGCAAATAAACACATTTCCCCAAAATGGTGTACTCATCCTTTGAACAGTGTAGTCTGGATTTTTACCTTTGCAATAAACAGACAATCTGAAAACCAGTTTTTCTTCCAGCCCACCCTTTGCTGGCTCAGACCCCATAAAGATTTACACCATGGTTCTCTATGGCATTGAGAAGGTGGACTTCCCCAAGAGAATAGGCAAGCGTCCAGAAGACCTCATCAAGAGACTCTGCAAGTACGGTGAATCACAAACAACGATCAGATATGAGGATAATACTGCTCAGATAATCAGTGAATCACTGTGTAATTGGTGGTGTGGACTGTAGAGAAGACCAGGCAATATAATTTAGAATGATGAATGATTATGTTGCCGTGTTGCTACACCAGAGCTAAGAACAACAGTCACAATGACGTGGGTCATAAGCCATGTGTTAGGCTAATTTAATCAAATGAGTGTCCTGGTTAAAGCTGGGGTAGGCAAACCGTGTGCAACCTATGCAAAACCTTCCTCCTCTCTCTCTGCTGCCTCGTATCATTCCGCTAAGCCCCTCCCACCAAACCCACAACTTTGAATGGCAGCAGAAGGAATAGGTTGCCTCAAACCTCATGCCTTGTAGGGCTCACTGAGACCGCGGTCCCTCTCGCCATGACTGACTCTCAAAGATGCCCCTCTAGTACTTCGCGGCCGCAGGGCAGAGCACCCCAGGCTGTCTAACAGCAGGATGAGAGGCTAGTACACCACACCCCCTCAAAGGTTGTTGCCCACTGTTTGTCATCATGCCTCTTTACCACTTGTTGTTACTGCCACTTGCATGACATTGAACATGAGCCCGAAGCTCCGTGTGGAGCCGGGACGTGTTGTTTTGTTCTATATGCCGCTGTAGGCAAAGGAGGTGTTGGAAGTTTATCACAAGTCGCATGATTTTCTGCCATTGAATCAGGCTTTTAGCCTTTTACCATCTGAAGGGACGTCCTCTCTCTGAAATAACCTGTGATTGGCCAAAGTCTCCTGACACAGGCTCGATTTTCTAAAGCCTGAAAACAGAGCAAAGAGGAGGTACAGACGTAGAGGTTTTCTCTCAGACCACTTGAATTACAAAATGCTGAATGGTTATTATGGATTTTTTTGCCCAATGACGCTAAAAAAACATACTGTCTGCCCCACCTTTAAATTTTCTGGCCTTCTTTTTAATTAGAACATCCACAGGTTTATTAAACCCGACATTAAACCAATGTAAATGTCTCTTATACTTCTTTTCCTCTCAGGCTAAACCCAGTAGAGAGGTTGGGAAACAAAAAGAACAGCATCATTGACATCAAGAAACACAAGTAAGTTTACTGTCCAAAAGATCATTCTCCATTACTTTTGGACATTTTTAGATTCAGTTTTAAAAAATATTACAACATACTACTGAAATTTCCACATCACTGTTTTCCTGTGATTTAGTCCTAAACTTTAATGTTAACTGGTGATGATATAAATAGAAGTATGTTATGTGTTGCTTGTTAGGATGACGTAGCTGAAGAGGCTTGCTTGGTTTGTTTGCTTGGTTTGTCCTGGCTAGATAGCATGCTGCTTGCTAGATGGCAGCATGGTAGACCATGTTAACAGGTTAGAGCAGCCACACAGCCCGCAAGCGCTTCTCATCTAGAGACTCGGCGTGTCGCCTATTTATTCTGAATGACGGGCACAGCTCTCAGCAAAAATAGACAGTGAAAATGATCCGTTGAAAGTCATATTGACATCAAACCAGCAACATTACACCTTTCAGTTTCAATATCTATATCTGCAGAATATGTCACAGACATGAAAAAAATCAAACACATTTTTTTAACTGCAGATACAATGTAGATATAAAGCTGGGTCATGCAGCAGAGTGTCTGCTCTTTGTTTACGTGAATGTAGGATTCAACAACAGGTTAAAGGTATGTTAGGTAAGGGCTAGAGAATGGTGTTGCCTGTCATGGGGCCCATGATGATAGGTGATAATGACAGGTCAAAACCATCAAAATCATTTAACATGAATAACGGGCTTCCATAGGAATGCTTTCCCACCTTTTGGCACATTTTCCTGTGTATGAGATTTTATTTTGCTTTCATCTTATTTCACTCATCTCTGTCTTAGGTGTTTCTCACAGTAACTATTTTTGAATAAACATCACATCAATATTTCTGATGTGTATCTTACAGATTATTGGTAGAAAAGGTGTCTTATTTTAGTTTGCTTGTAGGCTTCAATAGATTAGGACTGTTAGAAGCCAACTCCTAATATAACCATAAAGATTTGTACAGTGGTAGCACCTGAAAGAGTCCCACCCTGCTATGAGAATGCTGCACCACTTATAATATAAGTGTGGTGACATTATACTTATAGTACAGTATAATGTCAGTAGCGGGTGCTCAGCTTACTCACAGGTTTACACAGGTAAACCCATTACAGCTCTATGGTTGTGGTATATAGGGATATATTGGGATTTGAAGTCATGTCACACTGCAAGGGGTTTAATCAGCCATGCGTACTGTACTTTGCTGTACAGTACACTTCACTTCAGATTTTTAATGTTCAGTGAATGACTAAAAAAGATTATAATAGAACATAAGCATTAAAACAATGATTAATTAGATAATTACTAACAGTTGGGCTATTTGTTTCTATTATGTTAAAATTAGTAGGGACACTATGTGGTTTCTATTTGCATTAAGAAAACTGTTCTGAAACCCTTCACCCAACAGTGATATGGCTGAAGGTTACTTTTTTCAGAGCATAATGGGAGTTGCAGTTTCAAATTAAGCCCAGCTGTGAGGGTTCTTGTTTTGTTTTATTTTGTTTTGTTTATTTTGTAGGTGGTTCCAGGGCTTCAACTGGGAGGGTTTGAGGCATCACAAGCTGCTGTCTCCACTGAAGAGAGAGGTGAGACTATGACCTTTGTTTCCTAACAATGAACTAGCACAGGCAGACAGTCCCACAACACATCTGTAGAAACAACATTTCAGTTTAATAGAATTTGCAAGTTTATCAGAATGTGATCAACTGCTTTTATCTCCTCTATGGAGAATACTGGCATGCTGATCAGGAAATTATATGTGACGAAATTGAATGGAAAACTTGAGAACACTGAAGGTGAAGGTCTGAGAATATTGAATGAAAGTGAAAATGCTGATTGGACAAACGTTGGATGTGTACATGTATAGTAATGAGGTGTCTGCTGTGAATTAGCCTTTACTAACAAAGATCAAATAAGCACATTGTTATCCAACATGAAAAGGAATATAATGACAGGGTGTTATTTGCCAATGCTGATGCAAAAGCAGAGAAATGATTCTGCACTTCCTTAAACATAGTGGAAGTTAGAGAAAAGTCCTGTTTTTTTTCAATTTAAGCCCCTTAAGAAGTCTGTTGAGTTACCTTGGGCTATACATACACTGGCCAAAATATTAATTATTTCATCATTAGGTTGTTGCCGACAGATTTCTTGTTGCAAACTGTCTCCTGTATTCTATTTATTTGTTTTGTCTAATGGAGGAACCATAATTGCTGTGTGGATTGTCCATTAAGTGTTAGATTCTTAAACAAATCAGTCAAGAGGATATGGTCGGAGTGATTGGTGATGAACAAAGTGCAGGACTTTGACACACTGGAGACTAGGGTTCACATTCTGCATCCTGCGTGTAGTTAAAGTTTAGGCAGGTTTTGGAAAATTCATGGTTTTGGTTAAATAGTATAGTCAAGATGCCGTGTCACTGTTGACTTTTACAATATTTAACCAAGATGAAGATCTTTCCCTAACCTAAACCAAGTGCTTTTTATTCCCTTAACATAACCTTAAAGAAGATATGAATTTAGTTGTCCTGAGCGGATATTAAAAAAAAATTGTAAAAATGTATGACTTTGTAGATACATTCATCATTATGTTGACTGATTAAAAAAACATAATCTGGATGGCATTATATTTTCCCCAAAACGTATTTTCTTTTTGCATATTAGTAGTATACAAACGCTCATTATTCAGATACACTGTAGCTACCAATGACTTAGTGCTAGGCTAACATTACATTATCCGAAACAAAAAATGTGCCAGTGTGGTGTCATCTGTGTAGTGATAAGAGCTGTTAATACTCCCAACCACAAGAGGGCAGTGGCGAGTAGTGTTCCTACCTGTTATTGTTTTGGTCACACAGTGGATTTCAGTGGTAGAAGAAGAAGACAACATGCCGCTATATGTTAATGTTTAATTTCAATTTCAATTTCAATTTTCAGTTTTATTTATATAGCGCCATATCATAACAAAGTTATCTCAGGGCACTTTTTCGAATAGAGCAAGTCTAGACCGACTCATTATATTTACAGAGACCCAACAGTTCCCACCATGAGCAAGCACTATGCGACAGTGGCAAGGAAAAACTCCCTTTTAACAGGTAGAAACCTCGAGCAGAACCAGGCTCAAGGTGGGCGGTCATCTACCTCGACCGGTTGGGTTGAAGGGGGAAGGGGGGAGCAGGAGAGAGAGAGCAGGAGGAAAAAAGTATGTATCAACCTGTAGCATAGATATATGAAAATAATAGCATTAATATTAGCAGGCTCTTTCCATTTCTTTATTATAATAACAATATCTTTGCTTAAACAAACAACAATAGCATCAGCGGGTCTGGGGAGAACAGGGCTCTGGGGGCAGCAGGCGACGCCAGACAGGCCCACGGCCTCGGGAGGGCAGAAGCACCTGCAGAAGCAACAGAAGGGGAGGGAGGGGAGAAGCACAGCTACAGGAAGAGATTGGATGGCGTGATGGGATATGAGGGCGTACAGATGGAGAGGAAGAGGAGGAGAAAGGAGCTCAGTGCATCATGGGAAGTCCCCCGGCAGTCTAGGCCTATGGCAGCATAACTAAGGGGTGGCTCAGGGGTCACCTGAGTCAGCCCTACTATAAGCTTTATCAAAGAGGAAAGTCTTAAGCCTACTCTTAAATGTGAGGAGGTTGTCCGCCTCCCGTGCACAAACTGGGATCTGGTTCCACAGGAGAGGAGCTTGATAGCTGAAGGCTCTGGCTCCCATTCTACTTTTAGAGACTCTAGGAACCACAAGGAACCCTGCATTCTGGGAGCGCAGTGCTCTAGTGGGGTAATAGGGTACTATGAGCTCTTTAAGATATGATGGTGCCTGACCATTTAGGGCTTTGAAGGTGAGGAGAAGGATTTTAAATTCTATTCTGGATTTTACAGGGAGCCAGTGTAGAGAAGCTAATATTGGAGAAATATGATCTCTTTTCTGGTTCTTGTCAGTAAACGTGCCGCAGCATTCTGAATCAGCTGGAGAGTCTTAAGGGATTTATTGGGGCAGCCTGATAATAGAGAGTTGCAATAGTCCAGCCTAGACGTAACAAATGCATGGACTAGTTTTTCTGCATCTTTTTGAGATAGGATGTGTCTGATTTTTGCAATGTTACGTAAATGAAAAAAGGCAGTTCTTGAAGTTTGTTTTATTTGGGAGTTAAAGGACATATCCTGATCAAAGATAACTCCAAGATTCCTTACGGTTTCGCTGGAGGCCAGGGCAATGCCATCTAGAGAAACTATATCTTTAGATAATGTGTTTCGAAGGTGTTCGGGGCCAAGTACAATAACTTCGGTTTTGTCTGAGTTTAACATCAGAAAATTGCAGGTCATCCAGGCCTTTATGTCCTTAAGGCATGCCTGAAGTTTAGCTAATTGATTGGTTTCATCTGGCTTGATCGATAAATACAATTGGGTATCATCTGCATAACAATGAAAATTTATGGAGTGCTTCCTAATAATATTGCCTAAAGGAAGCATATACAAGGTAAATAGAATTGGTCCAAGCACAGAACCTTGTGGAACTCCGTGACTAACTTTGGCGTGCATAGAGGATTCATCATTAACGTGTACAAACTGATAACGATCTGATAAATAGGATTTAAACCAGCTTAGTGCAGTACCTTTAATGCCAATAAAATGTTCTAGTCTCTGTAATAGAATGTGATGGTCAATGGTATCGAATGCAGCACTAAGATCTAGTAAGACAAGTACAGAGACAAGTCCTTTGTCTGATGCAATTAGAAGGTCATTTGTAACTTTCACCAGTGCTGTCTCTGTGCTATGATGCACTCTAAATCCTGACTGAAAATCCTCAAACAGCTTGTTGTTGTGTAGAAAGTCACACAACTGATTGGCGACTGCTTTCTCAAGGACCTTAGAGAGAAAAGGAGGGTTAGATATAGGTCTATAATTTGACAAAATCCCTGGATCAAGAGTGGGCTTTTTAAGAAGAGGCTTAATTACAGCTACTTTAAAGGACTGTGGCACATAGCCTTTAAATAAGGACAGATTGATCATATCTAGTACATAAGTGCTAACTAAGGGTAAAATTTCTTTAAGCAGCCTAGTTGGGACGGGGTCTAAGAGACACGTTGATGGCTTAGATGAGGAAATCATGGAAGTTAGTTGATTACGGTTGATGGGAGAAAAGCAGTCTAAATGTACAGGTTTTACAGTTGTTTCTAAGGTTCCTGTGTTTGAAGATAAGTCAGTACCAACTGAGGGCAGGAGGTGCTGAATTTTTTCTCTAATAGTTAGAATTTTATCTTTAAAGAAGCTCATGAAGTCATTACTACTGAGGTCTATAGGAATACATGGCTCAACAGAGCTGTGACTCTCTGTCAGCCTGGCTACAGTGCTGAACAGAAACCTGGGGTTGTTCTTATTTTCCTCTATTAATGATGAGTAGTAAGCTGCTCTGGCATTACGGAGGGCCTTCCTATAAATTTTAAGACAATCTTGCCAGGCTAAACGTGATTCTTCCAGATTGGTGGAACGCCAATTCCTTTCAAGTTTTTGCGATGTTTGTTTTAATTTGCGGGTTTGCGGGTTATACCATGGAGCTAACCTCCTCTGTTTTATTATCTTCTTTTTTAGAGGGGCGATAGAGTCGAGTGTTATTCGTAGTGAGCCTGCAGCACCATCAACAAGATGATCAATTTGGGAGGGACTAAAGTTAGCATAGGAGTCATCTGTTACATTGAGACATGGAACTGAATTCAATGCCGATGGAATCACTTCCTTAAATTTAGCTACAGCACTATCAGATAGACATCTAGTGTAGGAATGTTTGCCTAATGGCGTGTAGTCCAGTAATAGGAATTCAAAAGTTAATAAAAAAAATGGTCTGATAAAAGAATTCTGTGGAAAGACTATTAGATGTTCAATTTCAATGCCATAAACAAGAACAAGGTCGAGGGTGTGGTCAAAACAGTGAGTGGGTTCATGTACACTCTGACAGAAGCCAACCGAATCCAGCAATGAGATAAACGCAGCACTAAGGCTATCATTTTCTACATCCACATGAATATTAAAATCACCTACAATAATTATTTTATCTGTTTTAAGGACTAAACCTGAGAATTCAGATAAAAATTCAGAATACGGTCCAGGAGCTCGGTACACTATAACAAATAGAATTGGCTGTACTGTTTTCCAGGTTGGGTGTGAAAGGCTAAGAACAAGGCTTTCGAACGAGGTATAATTTAATTTAGGTTTAGGTTTGATTAATAGGCTTGAGTCGAAGATGGCTGCAACTCCACCTCCTCGGCCTGAGCCTCGAGGAATGTAAGTATTAATGTGACTGGGGGGAGTGGATTCATTTAGGCTAACATATTCACCTTGACACAGCCAGGTTTCAGTAAGACAAAATAAATCAATATTATGATCTGATATTAGATCATTTACTAGAACAGCTTTAGATGAGAGAGATCTGATGTTTAAGAGTCCACATTTAATTCTCCTATTTTGTTGTACTGTTGCAGTGGTGGTTTTACTTTTTATTAGGTTTTTATGTGTAACTCTTCTTCTGTTTACTTTGGATTTAAATAATTTAAGTGGTCTGGGGGCAGACAACCTCTCTGTGGAGTTTAGGGTGGGTAACTGCTCTAATGGAAGCGCAGAGAAGCGTGTGGGA
Organism: Macquaria australasica; assembly: GCA_005408345.1. Taxonomy (NCBI): domain Eukaryota; kingdom Metazoa; phylum Chordata; class Actinopteri; order Centrarchiformes; family Percichthyidae; genus Macquaria; species Macquaria australasica. Next base: position 32,542 of record SEMN01001149.1, read on the forward strand.
CTGCAACTCTGCCTCCTGGTCTGGACCACAGACTGTATTAAGTCTATGGTCTGAACTCTGAGTTGTCATGGCTTTGGGCCACTAATAAATTCAGCCAGATTTCTAGATATGAGAGCGGCTCCATCCAAAGTGGGATGAATGCCATCTCTCCTAATCAGATCAGGTCTTCTCCAGAAAGTCCGCCAATTATCTACAAAGCCCACATCATTACCTGGACACCACCTCGACAACCAGCGGTTGAATGATGACATGCGGCTATACATCAGGACACATTAATGTGTCCAACTCTTTGGTTTATGACCTAATGACAATTAATTCATTGTTTACCTCATTTAATTCTGAATTTCTAATTAGCAAATGTTAGCATGCTAACTAGAGCTGCAACGATTAGTCGATTAATCGTTTCAGTCATTTTAAAAGCAGAAAAGTCAAACATCTCCTGGTTCCAGCTTCTTAAATGTGAGGATTTGCTGCTTTTTTTGTCATTTCTGACAGTAAATGAAGAGGCTTTGGGTTTTGGACTGTTGGTCGGACAAAAGAAACTATTTGAAGACGTCGTCACTTTGGGCTCTGGGAAACTGTGATGAGACATTTTTCACATTAATGTGTGTGTGTGTGTGTGTGTGTGTCTCAGAGCCGACAAACTCTTTCTACATTTTTAGATGTCATTGGGAAATAACAGTCTGACTGCATACATAAAGTTAACAACGAGAAATGATCGACTAATCTTTGGTGTCATCCTGACAGACTGCAGGTGGTTTGCATTTGCAAATGTTTAGCAGGTGTGTGTTTTATGTGTTTGTGTGAGAGTGTATTTGTAGCTGTTACACAGCATGAGCCAGCTTCTCAATATCAGGAATCCTCCTCTCCCTCCGTCTGCCTCTCCCTCGTCCCACCTGTGCTCGTCCTTATCAGTGGTTTGAAAGCTGCTGTGGTATCGGCTCTGCTCTAAGGCCTGTCTGTTTCTGCCTTTGTTCTCTGTCCCATCTCCGTCAGACAGGATTCTGCGTCTAATCACTTTCACCCTCCCGACCTGTCTCTGCTTAATACACCCCCCCCCCCCCGTCTTAAACCTATCCCTGCTTCCAGATTCACCTCCTCTCTTCCCTTCAAAGGCAGAGCAGAATATTGCTCAGTGTGCTTCCTGTGGCTGTGTGAGTTCAGTTGTCATTGAAAGGATAATTAAAGAGAAAGGGTGACGTGATGTTTTCCAGTGTCACGGCCTCCTGCTGGAAGTTTTAGTAACAGGACTAATGAAGTGCTATTTAGAGTAAAGTGTTGGCTGTTTTTTTCAACAATCTGTCTAAAGGACATGATGAAGTGCTTTTGTCCAGGATGTCCACACTTTTTCCACACTATGCAAATGTGCAAAATGAATGTAGTTATAAGTTATGAGTTAAAAAGGAAAATGCCATGATTTGGTTTAAAGTCCAAGTGTTGGACACATTAACATGTTGACCTGATGATGGCGCTAGTTGAAAAGTCAGAGGATCAACAAAGTTACATATAACAGTAAAGTCAGTGGTGTGAGTGAGAGGATGCGTGGGAGGTTTGGTGTGCAGGTGTTGGTGGGAGAAATGATAAAGGAACCAGACAAAGCACATGGAGAGAGTCTCTCTGAGAGGACTAAAGTGGCAGCTTTTATAATTTCTGAGAGTACTGGGCCCAGGTGCTCCCAGTCAGCCCAGGTGGACGGCCCCGCCTATCAATTACACCACCCTGAAAGAGAGGAGCAAACGAGGCACAACCAGGCAGGCCAGAGGAGAGCTGACCAAAGCATTTATTAATGCAATTGCTCTGTCATGGCGCTTTCCAGCCTGAAGCTCTGTAATATACTGTATTATTATTAGTGGATGTGAACCATTCTTATTTCTTTGTATAGAGACAGGTGGAAAAAACACAGCCAGAAATATCCTTAAATTTGTCCATTTTCCATTACACATGTATGGTAACCATGGTAGCCATCTCACATCCCACCAACCTTATCATCACCTGTGCGTGAGGTGCACATAGATGTTGGGCACTTACAGAGCTACAGTCTACTTGAGATGAAGGAAAAAAAAATGTTTCAAATCAATAGTCTGGAAATACGAACCTGATGTGTGCAGTAATTCTCATGAATTCAATCAATCAATTCATCAATTTTTACAGTGTAAAGACAATAATATCAGGTAACAGGTGACTAAAGAACCCCTGTGATATTAATCATTAATCCTCTCTCAGCTCTGCTGCAGGCTTTGAAGCCAAATCTTGTTAGATGGAGCTTTTGATATCACACCATTTTGTTAAATAAGCTGGTTTCTGTTGGTTTTGATGATTCTGTTTACAGCTGGTTCACATCAGATCTTCCTGAGTTCAGACTGTTAAAACTGATGGTTTCAAATCAAGTCCCACAAGGATCAACATTCGGCCCCGTTATTTACTCTATAAATACTATTTATTTTCCAACTGAGCTTTGCAAATATTCATTTCTATGCTGACGATACCATCTTGTATATTGACGACCTCCAGATTTCTTTTATTAATTTAAAGCTCACCTGCGTTCTTGTCAAGAGTTAGTTGAGAGGATTTATACCACTCTCATATTTATCCATTAAATATAAAGCTAGAGCCAGCAGCTGGTTAGCCTAGCTTGGCATAAAGACTGGAAACAGAGGGAAACGGCTAGCCTGGCTCTGTCCAAAGGTTTAAAAAGAGAAATCTGTGCCCTTCAAAATAAAAGTCTACTAAATCCAAATAGGATTTAACAGGGATTTATAAACCCGGTTCATAATTTAGCACAACACTACATTAATATATAGTAATAATATATACATATATATATGTGTATGTATACGTTTATGTATATGCATGAATGTTTGTGTCAGGAACTTTCCTACTCTCCCCCTGTCTGTCTCTGGCCTCTCTTCCTCACCCCTCGCCTCCCTTTCACCTTTGTGACAAACATTTTAATGCCTTTATTGGATAGTTGTTGTGGAGCGATGACAGGAAATGAGGGAGAGAGTGATGCAACAGCGGTCCCTGGTCAGATTTGAAGCGGGGATGTTGTGGTTCACAGTGGTGGAAGAAGTCCTCAGATCTTTTACATCATATTTATTAGTTCATCATCTGAATAACCAGTGACTAGCAGCTGTCAGATAAATGTAGTGCAGTAGAAGTAGAAATTAGTATAAAATGGAAATATGTAAAGTGCAAGTACCTCAAAATGTATTTACGTACAGTACTTGAGTAAACATACTTAGTTATGTTCCACCGATGGTGGTTCGTGGTCGGTTTAGTGAGAAAATGTTGTGATAACCTGTTTTAATGTACACATAGACGTGTGAGACTTTTGAATCTATCCTTTAAAATGGCACTTATAATAATAATAATACAAATATACAAGATGCATTTCCTGTCTTCTCCTATTTCAAAATAAAAGCAGGAGAACAACACACTGACAACATCATCGTGTATATTTAGGTGGTGAGATTACATTTTGATTGTACAGAACGTTAGTCAACTGTTTTAAAATGTGCTCTATAAATAAAATAAAATTGGAAATGTTTCTTGTGAGTGAAATGGTGGCAAATTGATCTTATTCCAGTAACACAAACCTAAGATAGAACAGATGGCAGCAGATCCTGTGGAAAACAACAGTTCCTTTTTATGATTTATTGTGTTTGTTTTTTAGAAAATGTACTCCACAGGTATGAAATTGTTCTCTGGATATTTATCGAGCCACTCTGCAGGAGTTCATCTATAGCTCCACTCTCACAGGATGCAAACATATTTCAGTTTTGCCGTTTGAAAGGGTCGACTGTTGTATGTAGCAGGCAGTGCTGCAGTAATAGGTGGGACATATTGTAACTCTGGTGCAGCTACTGACTGCTAATGAGCTGTGTTACCCAAAAGTTGAACTCCCTCTGCTGACATGTGCGGAAATTAGGCAATTACTGTGTTATTGTAACCCCGAGATAAACACTGGGCAGAGATGATCTCGTCCTTCATTATGACTCAACAGCCTTGACTGGCTGAGAGTGTAAAGGCATCACAGACACATGGATCTTTCATATGAGCTGTGTTTATGTAAAAGGCCATAGAGCACATGACACATAACCTGTTTAGCAGTTTGATTCTTAAAAGATAATATAATATATTATTGTAGCCTGGGAAACAGACGAAACTGAGAGCCAATCACAACCGTTTATCTAACATGGGGCGGGTTTGATACGATGACTGTACAGAGGAGCGCCGTTGAGGCATTTTTGTAAACAACCAAGATGGCTGCCGCTGACGTGGAACGTTCTGAATCTGCTGTCACGTCAGTATTAAAGGAACTGGATGGTATATTTTCTCTAAAAGAGGAACAAACAGCTGCACTTAAAGCTTCTGTTGATTAGAAAGATGCGTTTGCCAAACTCGCTCAGCGCTACGTCACACGTTTCGTTGCTCTGATTGGTTGGAGGTCTGTCCAACTGCGTCCAGTTGTTGATAACACCCCTGTGGAAATCAAAAATGAACTGAGAGGTTCCAGACAGAAATGCAAATGAGTCTGGCGATGTCAGGCTAGTAATATTGTACTCACCAGAGGTGGAAGAAGTACTCAGATCATGTACTTAAGCAAAAGTAGCAATAACACAGAGTAGAAATACTCTGTTACAGTAAAAGTCCTGCATTCAAAATTTTACTTCAGTAAAAGTACAAAAGCATTGGCATCAAAATATACTTAATATGCATTATAATGTATATTACAGTATAATATAATTCATGCATTAATGTGTAAGCATCATTTTAATGTTGCTGGTAAAGGGGGAGCTTTATATACTTTATTTGCTGGTTAACTATTATGTGTTGTCCCTTTAGTTTACTCCCTGTGGGCCCAAAGGTTAGAGATGCAAGTTTGTCACCAGAAGGTCACCAGGTCAATCTCAGTGTGAAAAGTGAAAAAACACGATATCCTCAATTTCCATCACCCTTGTCCTTAAGCAACTCTTAACCCCCAACTGTCGAGCAGCCCAGTTACCAGGTTGTGGTTGTGTGAACGTGTGGAGCCGTGAGAATGTGAAATAGTGAAACTTCCCTGAATGAATAAAGCTCGTCCACTACAGCTCGGTCCACAGAATGTAAAAAAAAAATAAAAAGTTCATAAAAGTTTTAATAAAAGTTGAAAGAATGGGTTGGTTCGATCAAATATAGATACAGCACCGACTGCTGCAGGAGCTTATGACCAATCAGTAACAACCACTAATCAGTGTGAATGCTGATTCAGCTAGTTTAAGATTGTTCTCATCTTTGCAAATGTCAAATTAAACAAAGTCAGTTCAAAGTTACCCGTAATGTGTGAAGTGAAAACAAAACTAGACGCAGTAAAATGCTGAAATTGTTACAAATGTGTTATCATCCGCTAACAAGCATCTCTCAGTGTGAAATTCCCACTGCGCTGAGATAAATATGGACTTTCCTTATTTTAACAGCTGAAAACACTTAATCATCCCTTGAGTTAAAAAATGAACATCTGCCCGGCTGAGTAATAAATGATCCATTCCTCGCTACACGTATATGAAACTATCTGTCTCCTGATGTGTTGAACCCTGTGAAGCACGAGGAGTTTGGAAGCTCAGATCAGTGAAACATCTTCAAATCATCTTCATCGTCTGTATTACAGAAGACACGACTGCAGAGTCCACTTCCTCCTCTCTGCGCAGCTCGCCGAGGGCTGCAGATGAGAATCTAATAAAAAGGCAGCAGAGAAAATGGCTTCGCGTCTGTGTAATACATCGAGGTTAAATGGGAAGGAATTGGCTTTAGATTGAAGTGATTTGCGTGTTTTAGCCTGCAGTTCCACCGCTACCGCTGCAATAATTGAATTACTTCAAAAATCAGACCAGACTGAAGCAGTTCAACACACACACACACACACACACACACACACACACACACACACCAGGCGTTCCTTGGGAGATGCGTTCGTCCCTTCATCTCTTTCATGAGCGAGGGGCTTCAGAGGATAAGCGTGAGATCAAACACAGCACCGGTTAAACCACAGCAATTACACTATCCACCTGAGGGAGGAAGAGGTAAGGGAGTTGGGGGGGGGGGGCGGGGGAGGGAGGACAGATAAAGAGGGAGTGTGTGAGAATAAGTGTAATGAGAACAGATTGCAGATCAGGAATTCAGAGCACTGCTGAATTAAATGGGTTTTGGGAGACAGGGATTGTTCAGGTAATGTGTTTTAATAAGATAGGATTCGCAGGGGCCTCCGGTGTGAACGCAGGTGTGTGTAGTGTTTTCTACATCAGAGGGCAAGTGTGCGTTCTCACTGGATGTTTTCTGACTCAAAGAGTGCATTTGTGTGGACAGTATCAGCTGTATGAACTCTCTGCTTCATCGCTCTTTGCTTTGTTGACAGCGCACAACAAATTAATTTGTGAATAATGAATTAAACGCTGAAGAGGGAACCACGGCACACTCAGCTGTTGATTCACACCAGTGTCTGGGGTGTTAAGTGTTTGTTTATGTGTGTGTGTGTGTGTGTGTGTGTGTGTCAGCCTTAGTAACACAATAACCACACAGCAGTAACAGCATCATGAACAGGAACACTGAACAGCCTTGACGTCAAGGATTTGTGCAAAACAAACTTACCAGAAGCATAAATATTGTAATGAACCTTTCCCTGCACACTGTAGACAGCTGATTTAAAGGAATAGGTCAACATTTTGGGAAGTACGCTTATTTGCTTTCTTGTCGAGAGTTAGATGAGAAGATTGATACCTTTCACTTCACTTCCAGGCTAGCCTCTTTGCAATCTCTCAAGTTAAACCTAGGGGATCATCCCTTTGATCCCAGCATGTGTGTCTCTTGATATAAACTAACATTGTAAGAGATTGGTGAGGGTCGTCTTCACAGTTCACATTTCAAAAGAACGAAGGGAGATGGACGTTTCAAATGCAGCTTGAATGGTAAAAATCTGTTCAGCCTCTGTGGAGATATCAATGTCTAAAGTCAAGAAAACTGTCTTGCCGCAAATTTGAGGGCGAAGTATAACATGAGTATAACATCAGTAGGTGGTGATTTCAACATATTGACCAGGGAAACACACTGGCCATTTGACCTAAAGTGAAAAACATCGCTGAGAACATAAAACCCTTAAAAGATCTCCTTAATGTGTCATATTAAGAGGATATTGAGCTGGGGAACATTGATACGCTCCCCTGTGGTTCTGAATGGCACTCAAAAAACTTGTGGTGTGCTCGTGCTACATCAGTGTTTACCTGCAGAGGAGGGCAAGTGCAAAGCAACAGCACAGTAACAGGTTAGTAACTCCTATGACAGATGTGGGTGTTAAAGCTCCCTCTTCAGATCGCTCCCCTCAGGAAGGAGTTTCTAGAGTCTGAAGGGCTGGACATCTTGCCTCAGGAACATCACGTATCCTGAGGCTGTTCGATACTTCAACTCTAATGCACACACACTTGTAGTGTGTGGAGTAAGCACTTTAAAAGTAGGTAGGTGGCAGCAGCACAAAGCACTTTAGGGCTTGTATGTATGACTGAATGCGATAACTGTTTTTGTTGTTCTATATCATACACTGTATATAAAGATGGACGACATGACAGCTCCCCAAAAGTGTCAACATCTGGATCGCCCCCTGGTGGCTGGCTGCAGTATAGGTCATAAGCCCCGCCCCCTCCATGTTAGTGAAAGTACACGTCAAATAAAATGTTCCCAAAGATGGTTTCTGTCATTTCAGGTAGTTCTTATCACGCTGATGTTTGTTCAAGTGTTCATTTTTCTGATCAGTTTGGTTTTAATTCGTTATTTGTTGCTATAAAAAGGGGGTGTGACGTCATGATTGACAACTGTGAGTGTGCTGTGATTGGTTCAGGCGGGTGTATGGATGGGACCTCGATACCGCGGCTCCACCACGGATCACTACTGTACAGACTCTGGCTCCAAATGACGTCACCAGCACAAGATGGCAGCTCCTGTATCCGAGATATTTTGGCTTCATTTTTTACAATGGGAGGAAGAGGAGACACGTCGTCCATCTTTATATACAGTCTGTGTTCTATATACTATTTACTTATGTGTTTGTTTTTTGTCTGTTTTTAAGAGCTGCACTGAGGCAAACTCCTATCAATTGTGTTGAAATGGCAATAAAGTATCTTATCTTAACATTAACATGTTGACCTGATGGTGGCGCTAGATGAAGAGTCAGAGGATCACCAAAGTTATTACAGTTCATCCTGAGGGGAACATGAATGATGAACCACATTTCATCACTATCCATCCAACATCCAACATTTCTGTCCATAGAGCCGAGCTGCTAGCACGACTAGAAAAAAGACACTTTCCTCCGTCACAGATGCAGATGGGTGCAGCAGAAACGGACCAGACGTGTCTCTGTGACGATTCTGACATGTAACATGCCTAAACACCGGACCAAAAGCATGTTTCGCAGTCACTGGTCTGAACTCCTCTTATTGACGTCTCTCCTGGCTCCACCCGTGAAGACCACCTGCTGTCCTTCCTCAACACTTCCTCATCTTTCTTTTCTCTTCAAGGTGTCAAACCCACTTTTTCAATATTATTCACTTGCTGTTGAAAACTTAACTGTTGCTATGACTCTACAAATGGACAAACGAGAGAGCAGAAGCTTCTTCCCCTTTGTTGCCTTTGAACCAGCAGACTCTGATGTTTACCTCCTGCCTCAGTGACTCATCCCACCATCATCCTATCATGTATCATGACACAGCTTTTCTGGTTTTTACAATTTATTTTCACCCCCATCTGGGCCTCCCTGGGAGTCTACAACACCTTCATCTTTGTCCCCACATGAGACATTATCTGCAATTTTTGCTATTGTTTCTCTTCTGATACTGATGCTTTTTCTATACTTAGTGATACACATTTTAAACAGCTTTTAGTCAAAGTGGGAGACATCTACAGTGCTACATGAACAGCTATTACTTCAGGTTGAACTCAGTTATTACTCTCTCACTGCAGCTCCTCCAGAATACTGGATCCTAGTCTCCTGATATTTTACTAAATTTAAAACAAAAAGCATTGGAGATCCTACTAGCCACAGCTAAAAGGCCTCAGTCTGCTTCAAATTAATTAGTTCGGTCGGATCGTCAAACAGTCTGAAACGCCAACATTGACATTAGGGGAGCTGCTTCTGACAGCTTTTCTTTACTTTCTAAAACTGACAATCCAACAATTGCGCTCACTTTACACAATCTCTACAAGAGCAGGCGTTCAGAACAGCCATAAACAAGTCTTTGTTCAAACTACTTCTTGTCAAACATACCAGGGCCTTCAACATTTGGAGGAAGTGTGCGAAAACTGACAAAAGTAATTGTGTGAAGTGGGCATGATTGTCTAACATCTGTTTCAGAAAGTTAGGTTTTCCTCAGTTGGAAAAGGGGTTTCAGACGCTGTGACTGTTAAAACAGAAGGTGGAGCTAACTTTAGTGGCAGCGCGACTGCATACGAAGTCAATGACAAGACAATGTTAAAAATGTTTCAGCAAAAAATTTGAGCTGATCCCGAAGCTTTATGAATCTGTTTCACAATCGTACAGAGACGAGAGGAAAAAGGAGAGTCAGTCAGATGCTGAACTCAACACAAACACACAGAAACATCTGTTGCTAGCTAGCTTACAGCTAACATCTGTACAGTTGGTACATTTGCTGTTTGAGGCGAATAAACACAAACAGTCTAACAGTCAAACGGCTGAAGGTATGTCACATTATAGCCCCGCCTCTCCTGGTCCATGTCACCCGCAATGTTTTTGATGTTCAAGCTTAAACGGGGTGTTAAGCTGCGCGTTAATTATCACCAGCAGCTCAAGCTTTCCTGATGGTTTCCTATAATATTTGAGTATTTTGTCTGTGATGACCAACAGCTGGACTTTAAAACTGAGTGTGCTGCCAGTGAAGAGTAACACGAAGAGTCCTGAAGAAGAAAATGATCCAGTGACCAGCAAGAAAAAAGCAAAGATTCCCGACCCCCTTCCTCAAATCCTTTAATGTTGTTATGAATAAAAAATAAATGTTCTCTTTCCTAGCACAGGTTACTTTGTCTTTATGTAAGTTGGACATTTTCAGGATGTGTGTATACATTATATGCACAGAGTTAGGATGTGTGCATATACAATATGAACATACACACACATGCACAGTTTTTGAAAGAATACAGTGCACATTTGAAATGCCTGCAGTAGTAGCATATAAGTGCCTATTATGAGCCATTATAGACAATTTGAAGTCATTATGAGCACTCCTCGCTGTAAATGGGTATCATTGTGTGAAATGCTCTGGCATCTTACAGACCTGTCCAACTGTCAGAAATAAGTAGAGAGGAGAGGAGGGCGAGTGGCAGAGAGCAGGGACGAAGGAGGGGGGAGAGGAAAACGGCGAGCGCAGAGCGGAAAACAATGGAGGAAAGAAGACAGAGAGAGAGAGGAATTACGAAAAGTTGAGGGAAAGAAAGAGAGAGAGGAAGAGAGAGTTAAAAGCTGTGTTATTATCGTCAATAGCCAACCAGGCTGGGTTACTGTCTTACTGATCAATCTGAGATAAGCGTTGTGCTCAGGTCAATCTCATATACACACACACACACACACACACACACACACACACTCGAGCTGGAGCACATATATGAGAGGAAATTGAGCTGCTGCATACTGTATCTGAAAAAATAAAGTTTTCTTGTGTTTCTGGAAGGATTTAATGGGCGTCCAAGGGCAGACAGAGGTTGTTTGTGTGTCAGCAGCTGTAGATGAGCTGTCCTCGCTGCTCCATATTACTGCTCTAACAACCACAACAGGTTGCACACAGGAGATACTACGACACAACATAATGTGTCATGAGGTTAAAAAAAGCTGGAAATTAACCAGGAGTTTGGTTTATTTAGTATCAATTCCAGTAATATATTTAGAAAAATAAGTGTCTCTGCATGTTCTGTGTTATAAACAGATAGCTAGTTTTAACTGCTTTATATACAGTTAGTTAGTTTTAACTGCTTTATATACAGTTAGTTAGTTTTAACTGCTTTATATACAGTTGGTCCAGTGGTTCCCAACCTATGGTTCTGGCCCCTCCAAAGTGTCACCAGCTAAATCTGAGGGGTCGTGAGATAATTAATTGTTTATAATTTGATTAGTTTACTTGATTTTGTCAAGAGTTTCAAACTGAATAAGATACTTTCTGAATTAAAAATATTAATAATTTATGATTCATTCACCCAACAAAGTAGTTCTCTGAAAATAATTGTGTGTGTGTGTGTGTGTGTGTGTGTGTGTGTGTGTGTGTGTGTGTGTGTGTGTGTGTGTGTGCAGACTGAAACACAGGGGATTTGGCCATTGGCCTACATCTGATGAATCTCTACAGTACAAACATAATATTTACTGTTAATGAGGCTGGCTTCCAGAGAAAGAGCATAAAGTTTTAATTTGTCTCCTCTCGGGGTCCCCAGATGCCTTTGTATAATCACTTCAGCTCAGCCCGTTTTACTTTAGATTATAAAAATCTCAGAGAAGTGAGGACCTCAGGGGAGGGGAAACAGCCTCCTGTTTAAGGCTACTTATTATTATCATATGTACCATGAATATAAAGCTTGATGTCATCCTGAGAAGTTGACACCATCGTTTGAATAAAAAGTTGTGTAAAGAGAGTTTAAATTGGTTTAACCTCACACAAACACACACATGTATCTGCTGCTCGGCCATGTGGATATAACCTGTTTCAACAGCTGATTTGTGTGTTTCACTCTCCGGCTAAACCTCCATTACTGCAGTGACACAGAGTCAAACTGAATCCAGTTTCACTGACAGTGAAAGCATCAATGATTGATCACGAGACAAATTTCCATCCAAATGTCGCACAAGTTTTTGCTAAAGTTTCAGAAAGTGGTTCAAATAAACCCTGACCTGCTGCTGGTCTCCACCCACTGCTGCCGTGTGAACACGAGTTGATTGGTTGATGGAGGTAAACAGCAGGTGGAGCTAATTCTCCAGTCGATGCCATTAAACCACCACAGAAGAAGAAGAGGACACAGCGATCATTCAAAGAGCTCCAGTCAAAGCTCCAATGATGGAAAATTATGTGGAGAACATGATGGAGATACGAGCTTTCTGTTAGTTTCATGTGTTCATCTGAGGAAGGTTACAGCCTCCTCATCACTACACACACACCTGATGTTTTCAGCCCTTCACTTTGACTCACAGGCTTCATGGACGTCTAGGGCGGCTGTCCCCGAAGAGTCAGCACCTCAAACCGGTGCATCAACTCGGTGGTGGTTGAATGCGTTTTCTTATTTGTAGATATTTTTGGTTTTTATAAACATTATAACTGCTGTCTTTTCTTCAACACGCCTCACCTACGATTACGAGAAATATATTATTCACACTGTTTTACCTGGAAGACTCGTGTTTTAATGACGTTGTTTGTCATCAGCATCAACATGAAAACATCATATTTTCACACAGTCGGAGAAACAAAAAGTGTGCATCCTGCTCATAGTTTGGGTATAAAATCCTCTCTCCTGATTGGCTGCTGGCAGCTGAAGAGCCAGTCACACAGTAAGATTTGTTTTTGAAAGGTTTACAGCCGGCCGTGCTGTTTTCCTGTGATTCCTGTGTCAGTGATTCGACCAACACAATGTCAGTCTCATCGACTTTAAGGGGCAGCCCTAATTTATTCACCAAGGCTGTTTCCATTTGGTTTTTATCCAGACACCAACTTTTACACCTCAGCCAAGAGGAATAATCTTTTGGGGGGTTTTTCTTTTTCTTGCAATTTCTGGTGTTTCTGCTCAGGTTTTTCATGTACAAATTGAAAATCTGCTTAAAAACAGGTGGATGGAAACACAAGTGATGATAAGTATCATCTGTGACTGAATGTGGAAGTTATAAATTTATTCGATCTCAATCTGAAATTGGCACGGAGATAAAAAGTGCTGTTTAGTAATGAAACCCTGGCCAGCATTACCTTTCTGAATTTGCAGGTTTATACTTATAAAACAGCAACGGATGGGTGTGTAGCAGATCTGACATATATGCAGGAGACCAGAGTTTGTCACAACCTCAATCTTTATCTAACCTTCATCATACTGTTGTCGTCACATGCAGATTTTGTAAAAAGAGAACGTAATATGGGATTTTGCAGAATCGTCATATGTCGACGTTTTGTCTGGTGATGAGGTTGGAACATGTTCAGGTCGAGGTTAACCAGAGACAAATGCATACATGAATCATGCTTTAGTTGCTGCAGGTGAATATTGTAGGACAACTAATGAAATACGTTGAAACACGTTCGTCAAGATTTCCTCATGTTGATAACAAAAAAAACATAAATCAGACGACATTTCTCTCAAAACACATATTATATATATATATATATATATAAATGTAATTTAGCTGTTCTCTCTCAATCACTGCTTCTCAGCTGTCATTTCAATGTGCAAATAAACTGCACAGTTCAGATAAATAAAAAATTAGCTTTACTTTAGAGACTTTCAGAGGCTTCTAGATGTTAATCAAAGATTCTAAGATCTCCTGTTTTTCACACACTGCCTTGAATCTCTCCTCTCTCTCACTGTCGCTCACACACTCTGGGTAATCAATCTCTCTTTGTGTGGTAGAAAAGCTGGACCACAGGGAGAGTCAAAAGGTTCGAGGTGTTAAATAGCAGACAAGGTTGGAGAACAAGAACACGAGGAAATCTGACTCTCAAAGCACAAGTCTGGCTGCAGCGAACGTTCAGACCTTTTCCCGGCAAATGATCTGCTTTCTGTAATCTGCTGCAGATTTTTACACGCTGTTATCAGAGAAACACTTATTTATCATACAAACCCAAACGCTTTCATTAAGTCCAGAAAAGATCAAATTCTGAGAAGGAAATCTGTCGCAAAGATGCTGCAGGAGGTGAATCTCAGTCAAACATCGCACTCAGAGTCCTAACTCAGTCAGATCTGAACTCACAGACATGAAACACACATTAAATCATTCAGTGTGACTTCCACTTCCCGATCAGATCATTGTCTCTGATGTCCATCCAGAACAAACGTCCAGAAAAATCCACTTAGAAACCAGAGAACAAAGAGGCTGCAGAACCTGCCTGAGAATCTTCCTGTTTCTTCAGTATCACAGTGATCCATTGACAGTTGTCTGAACATCCTTGAGTCCACTGCAGACAGGAGCTGCTGATGGACACACTCTGACTACATGGACAATACAGACTTATAAAAGCTGAGGAGCTGTTACTGGGTCTCGCACTCCTGATGGTTTTAATTGTTTCTGTCGTCTTATTGGTTCCCAGACAGGTTGATATATTGCTGTTAGCATGTTAGCATCTATCAGATTAGCAACAACCTTTTTGACTTCCTCCATTTTCACACACAAGTCAGATTTCGGACTGAGCTGATTAAAAGAAATAAAGTAGAAGGACAAGCAGCTCTTCAGGTGGAACAAAACTCAGAGATCCACTTTAAAACAGAAGGACGGGAGTTAAATGAGAGGAGGAGCCAGTTCAGAGAAACAGGGAGGTAAGTATTACTGAGGTGGGGGTGAAAAATGACCCACATACGTTCTCCAGACGGGATTAAAATCACTGACCAGAGCAGGTAATGTTTAAATCAGCCCACCTCCCCTGCAGACATAAACCCAGTCCCAAAGGGGGCTTTAGTCCGAGAATCAGAACCACTTCTGTTTCTTGAGTCACTCAGCTGACAAATTTATCAGCAAGAGTATTTAATATATATAATGTAAATAAACCATTTTAATTAAACACTCTCCAACCAGTAGAGCGTTTAAATCAGCATTAAATAATAATGTTTCAAGCCGGACGTCAGTAAATCAGCCAGTTTATTCATAACAACATGAAGCAACTGGAGGCCAATAACACAGACTGAAGCTCCGGAGTTCACTCTTAGTTCACTGGAACCCTCTGCTGCATACAGTTACCCCGACAGGCATCAATAAAGTTGTGTTGTATTGAATTGAATTGAATCCCTGCAGCCATCTGAAGGCAGCAGGACACATATGTTGATCGATCTGAAGCCTCGTCAGAGTCACGACGGTGTGGGAGGGGGGCCACAGAGGAAGGACCCAAGTGCAGACAGGATGAGGTACAGGTAGACAGACAGGTACATTCAGGTGCAGGGTCAGAGTCCAGTTCAGGTGGCTTGAAAGCAAAGGCACAAGGCAACATTTGAAACTTTGACGAACTGGCAGTGATTGAATGGAACTGGGCCAGTACATTAACTGAGAAGCTGATGAGGGAATGAGATGCAGGTGAGGAGGTGGGAGGGGGAGGCCAGGTAGATGAGGGAAGTGGGAACAGGTGTGCAGAGACCAAACGCATGTAACGAGTGAGGATGTGCTGCCCAGTAAATGTGAGAAAAACACTGTTTTGATCCTATTTCCTGTTTGGACTCAGAAGGTTTCTCCTCGTCTGTTAAACACAGAAAGATTCAGCGAGTCTCTGAACTGAAACAAAACACCTCAACAGCTGCAACACCAACACACACACAAAAAAGTTTCTCCGAATGTTAGTGTGACTCAGTTTCACCCAAATCTGTCAACACCAGCTTTGCTCCATTTCTTCTTTCTGTTCCAAGTCAGCAGCCGACATCCTGTATGCTGGCATCCCGCCTCGTTTCAACTCTTTAAACTGAACTGAATGCAGCTCCTGTACAGTACGACAACGTTTCCTGTAAACACGTAAATCTGATCACTGTGATGCCAAATACACATGATGTATTGTAAATGCACAAAATCCCTCTCGCTGAAGGTTTCCAACAAAAATGTCACCAGAGCTTCATTTATTCACACATACAGTCACAAGATACAAACTGACTCAACCAGGAGATTACTATTTTTAAACACAAGATGTATCCATCTTCAAACAGCACAGTCTTTTTAGGCTTTTTAAATTCAGGTTGGGGGTTTGGTAGCATTTATTTAATCTGAATCCTTTCAAAGAGTTTGAATGCTGCTATAATAATGAATACCTAAAACTCAAAAGATGAAGATAAAATCTGTAGCTACAACCAGAAAACAAGGTCAGACAGAAATAAAAAATGTATACACACAGCAGAAGATATCAAATGCTGATTAAATGTATTTAAACACTGAAATAACAGCAGTCTGCTGACTTTGGCTCACCTTATTTTCAGAAAGACACATTTTGTCTACCTTCTCATGTATAAAGCGTCCTTGGGTCCCCTGAAAGGCGCTATATAAATGCAAGCTATTATTATTATTATTATAATTATCCTTTATTAATCCCACAGTGGGAAAGTTTGCAGAGTTACAGCAGCGAAGGTGAAGTGTAACATCAAGAAGCATCAGGAAAAAGCTAGATATAATAAATAATCAATAAAAAGTAAACAGACTCAACAGTTGAATTTACATTATTGATATTGCACGAGTGAATTGTCGGTACTTGATCCAAATACTGAACATCCTTATTCAGAAATAAAAGTTGATCCGTTTCATTTATGATCTGATGTGAAAGAAATCTGAACTGGCAGATTCTGACTCCTGAAACTGATGTGAGGCGATCAGCTGATGGTTACAGAAGACGTCTCACTCTGTTGGAGTTGTTGGAAATGCTCAATCCACTTTGTGGTGTTACAGAGCGATGCTTCTTTTATAATAAACAATCTTTGGTGGAGTTCAGACGCAGGAGTTGTGTCCAAGCCCACCCTAACCCTAACTAACCAGTTACCTCCAGGACGCTTAACCATAACCCAACCCAACTACTGGCAGTCTGAAAGGGAGGGAAACTCTATTCGACAGCACACAAACCCGACAACAGCACTTTCATTTGGTTCTGTCACCAAGTTTGTCACAGAATCAACGTTTGTGACAGCTGACGTTTTTCATTTTAAGATAAACGACGACTAAAAACGAGAAGCTGCCACCTGAATGTTTAGTGATGATCTCTGCTAATATGAGTCTCAGAGTGAAACAATTTTCACATTTGCACACTCTAATTTTCAACAGAATATCCAGCTTGGAAATGCCTGAATGTGTTGGTAACATTCAGCTCGCCTGGAAATGTGCTTTGATGTTGCCGTTATCTCGTCCTCTCTCATTTAACTGTGAGGAAAGCAGCAGCTCTCTTATGTTGTGACAACTGCTTCCACCTCTGCAGAGAGGACCGTCCTCTGTTGTGTTGCTGCACACACACACCTGATCATTTAGCTGTACAGCTTTGTTCAAAGTAGCAGCAATTAGCACCCAGCTGACAGGCAGGTTAATGATGCAGGCGCTTCGCCTTCTGTGGTATTCTGAGGTAAATAAGGTGGAGGAGAGGAAGAGTCGGACATTCGAAGTAAAAATGTCACCTGCTACATGTAACTGAACAATTGCCTTCAGGGTCTATTATCAGAGGTGACGGATTAACCGTCTTTATCTGCAGGCGTCCCGTGTGGACGTCAGTGTGGCTGCAGCCTCGAACCTCAAGCCATGAATGTGGGAATTAAAGCAAAAAGTAAAACGGCACAGAGAGCAGCTCATTCAGACGCGCTCTTTATCTTCACTCGCAGCAACCTTTACATCTCCGTCACACCAACAGTCAGCCCAGTGAAGGACGGAAGGAAATGATGTTTGTATTATTATTCTTTCAGATGGGGACGTTTATTTCCAGTGAAGGAAGTGCAATGATTGTGCTCCACACACGAGTCATAAAGGACTTTGACAGCAGAGTTCGGAGTTCACATGTGGTTTGATTTAGAAAAGAAAAACACTTTATAAGGTCAGAGAAGGATGATGGTTTCAGTTCAGTGTTAATAAAGTAAACACGTCTTCATGTCACTGTTGACTTTTTCAATATTTAACAAAGTCCACCATCTTTCCTGAATCTTAACTAAGAGCTGTGAAACAGAACCATAAAACCTTTAATCATCATCAACAGAATTTAGTTGCTACAAGTGAATATTTTAGGAAAACCAATTAAATATGTTATCAGTGAATGTTTTGCAGATAAATTCATTAAAAACATTTCCTCATCATGCTGATAAAAAACACTACGAACAGCTGAAAGCAACTATCATAATTATCGTATCGAAATTATTTTGCTATCGTAGATCTGGAGGATGAAGTCACAGGCTAGGAGCTCTGAGGTTCACTGCAAACTAATGTAGGGTCACTCTGCCTCAAGGGGGCGCCACAGGCTTAAAACGTTTATATCATAATCAGATTTTTTTCTGAAATTAAGTCAACATGATCGAGGGTCGTATCCAAGTCAGTACTTAACATTTGGTTGTGATTGTGATGTGGTTGTGTATGTGGAGTTTAACATCGAAAAACAAAAAATCTGCACTCAAAAACAAAAAATTGTCAAAAATTGCCAGAAGCTCCGAGAGAGTTCAATGTTTTGGCAACACATCATTCAAAATGTGAAGAAACTTTCCCTCACTGTGGTTTATTATGAGTCTCTCTCTCTCTTTCTCTCTCTGACTCGCCCAATCGTCTGCGTCGATCCGTGTCGTGTGTTGTAAGTAGATATTTTCTAATGTTTGATCATTTATTGTGCAGGTGGGCCGCCCGTTCCCTATTCTGTGTCTAAGAAAGCCTTCCCAAAGTGAAGAAACAATAACCGAAATATAGCCTTAGTCTCGAGATCACGTCTCAAATTCGGCAGTATCAGTTGGGTTCAGTCGGCTCGGGTCTTGTTTTAAGGCCCATGCAGAACTCTACTTGGAACCTGTAAAACGCTGCTTGCAGCTTTAATTGTATTTTACCTGCACGTATAAACATACATACAATACCTTTTTTCCTCTTTTTAGCATCCCTCTCTCCCTCTCTCTCTCTAACTCTGCCTCTCTCTTTCTCACACACACACACACACACACACACACACACACTTGAACGTCCTTGAACGCTGAAAGCCAGAAATAGACTAGTCAAATCAGACACCAGGCTGCCTGGAGGTAGGAGACAGGAAAGTCGACCAAATTTAAACTTCCTCCTCCAGCCTGAACCGGCCTGGCAGAGGAACGCCGGCTCACCTGGCACGGACACACAGGAGGGAAATAAGCAGATATACAGTCACTCAGTGAGCGGGAGATGGACCCCTGTATCTGGAAATGGGATCACATTTGAACCAACTTTGTGTCTGAAGTTCCTCCTTCTCATAGTGAACTAAACTTTCTTGGACTCAGAGCAGTTCGACATTAAGAACCTGGAAAATATACAGAGTTTCTGCACGTTTCTACAGCCAGTTCTAGCAACATTACAGAGTAGAAATACAAGTAAAAGACCTACATTTGACATTCTACTTTAGTAAAAGTACAAAAGCATTAGCATGAAAATATACTTAAAGTACCAAAAGTATCATTCAGAATAATATATATATTATTGGATTATGATTATTAATGCATTAATGTGTGAGCATCACTGATGTTGCAGCTGGTGAAGATGGGGGTCATTTTAATTACTTTATACAGTTGCATATATATATATTACTTTATATGCTGCTGGTGAATATTATTGTTATGTAATTATTTGTTGATTATATTTTCTATTATTAATCTGAATATGGAAAGTAACTCAAGTCATCAGATAAATATAGTGCAGTAAAAAGTACACTATTTCCCTCTGAGAGGAGTAGAAGTAGAAAGTAGCAGAAAATGGAAATACTCAAGTAAAGTACAAGTACCTTGAAATTGTACTTAGGTAGGTCAGATACCTCCAGAACTACTTTAATTAGACTGAACTATGTGTGGGTGCTCATGGTTCCCAGAGGATGAACTCCTGATATTTCCTTTCATCACCATCATTAAGCCACAATTTCAACTTGTACAGAAAAACAAAAAACAAAATCTAAACGGTGTGAAATTTTCTCTGCACATTCATGCACCACAGAGGATGAACCCTTTCCATTTCGGGCTCTCCGTGATCTTTCCGCTAGCTCCGCGCTCGTGCCAATATGTCCACTTCATCGTAGTTTCGGCAGTCAATTAGTTCTACTGGTAATGATAACAGTGTCCTCACTAAAGTAACTGGTAGTACCTGCTTAGCATTAACATGTTAGCATCGTCATTGCGAGCATGTTAGCATGTTAGCATGGACGTTAGCATTTAACTAATGGCACACTCACAGAGCTGCTAGCATAGCTCTTATTCTTGTTTTGCTACAACTCGTGCTTTTTGACTAACGTTGAGATAAATTGAGGGCTCGTCCAGTATTAACCATTTTGTTAAAGTGAAATTAAGACTTTGTGATAATTTAGCTTGGTTTTTGTTGGTCCTACGTCCTGTGACGACTGAGTGTTTGTCAGTTAGTTTGTAGTCATTTGGTCATTGCTAAGTCTGTTGAATCGCATGAGTTTGGTTTGTTCTGAGTAATATTCTAGTCCATTGTCCCTGTTGTTTGTCTTCATTTTGCTTTTTGCTTTAAGGTGATTAATTGGTGTCTGGAGATTTGGTCGCAGACTCTAACAGTGAGTTTGTTGCAGCTTGAACTCTAAAACTTAACTCCCTCCATCAGTAGCTGGTTGTTTGTACTGTGTGAACCACCTTTTGTTTCGATAAGGCAAAGCTGAGCCGGGTTGTGACCCCAACATGACCGAACCAGTCCCTCCTGTGACCTCATCATGTCAGGACGCAGCCTTGAATGGCGTGTCTCTGAGTGTTTTATGTTTCGCTTTGGGGCACCTCACAGGAAACAGATGCAGAGCATTGACCAGTGTGTCCAGATTGGACAAAAAGCTGACCAATCAGAGCCTAGGACCTGCCCAATTATCAATAAAGTATGAGCTGAATATGAGCAGAAGTACATTCTTATGTAATAAACTGGAATGACATTTGGTTTTGATGTTGATCAGTTATCAGTCATTGCATCCTGTCAAACTCATCCATACTGCTCAGATGAGAGGAGGCTGATTTATTGGAATACAGACGAACTTTTTGTTGGTGGAAAATGGCCAAATGGTACACACTTACCCCAAATCCAAAGTCTGACAGAAAGGGAGAAATGAGCTGTCATCCTGGAGGAAAAGACAGAATGTGCTGCTAAACATGTCACTTCCTGCCACAACAAGAGAGACAACCAGCAGGACCCATGTAAGCTGTGTCTCAGTTCAGGGGCTGCATCCCTCTAAGGACGCGGCCTTCATAGACCACAAAGGCCGAATCTAAATGAGATGGTCTGGTCTATGGAGGATTTCCTGTTTGCGTCACCAGCGTCACAAAGCGCCGCTCCTGTCGCCTAGCAACCTTGACAGCTGCAGTTGAGGTTTGAGGTTTTTTAACATTTGTATTGTTACCTGTTTGAGTAAGTTGAAACCCAAACCTTACGTTTTAAAGTGTACTCCTGCTCGGCCTCGGCTGTTGACGGTACGTTTGGGGACGCTGTGTTCTCCTGCCTGCGAATCTTCGGGCCACGAAGGATCCAGCTGTTGGATCCTCCAAATTTGGGAAAAGAAGGCCGCATTTAAAGGAGCCTTTGAAGTGGGACGGCCTCGTCGTGCCGCTGTGTCGCATTCAGCCTTTAAATATAGACAGACAGACATTTATAAATACACCTGTACTTATATTCTACTTACTGCCACCATTTCTTTTGTTTTTATGTTGTTACAGACTAAAGGTTGTCTTGTATTATCCCTACCAATACTGACTTAATTACTTATATTACTTATGTGTACGTGTGTATATATTTTATTTCATTTATTTAACTTCATCAATTTTATTCTATTTAACTACTATTATCACAAACACACACACACGTATATATATATGCTTTCTGCTATTTTCTTGATTTTATGAATTGTACATTTATAATTTTATCTATTATGTTTTAATCTCATTATTATCTGACGCTTTGGCAATATTGTCTTTGTTACAGTCATGCCAATAAAGTATATTGAATTTAATTGAATTGGCAACTCGCTTAAAACAATTTTTACTCTGCCAATTAAATAAAAGTAGTGGCACTGACCTCTGACAGTGTGACTAATCATTTATATGGACTCTCTAGAAGAACTTCACTTCACTTTGGTTAAAGCTGTCTGAGTCTCTGCAGGAGCTCTCTGTCAAGTCTTTGTCTCTTCTTGGTGTAAACATTTCTGTTTCATTGAGGTGAAGCAGAGTTCATCACTTTCCTGACTGAGCTGTTGTGTTAATGTTATTAACAGACGTGAGTGCACCTGTTAACTCGCTGTCACTAAACTCTGTAATTAGCTGATGTATTTGCTTTGACACACAAATGAGCGTGTTGACAGACTTGTGCTTTGTTAGTGCTGACAGAGTACTGTCCACACGTCACCGCGCCTCCCAGCATGCTCTCTGCTTCACACTGAAACTGATTGCGGGCTGTCAGCTCTGCTCATGTCTGTTTCCCTCCATCTCTCTCTCGCTCTCCCTCCCTCTGTCTCTCCCTCTCTCTCTCTGTCTCTCTCTCTCTCTCTCTCTCCCTCTCTCTCTCTCTGTCTCTCTTTCTCTCTCTCCCTCTCTCTCTCTCTGTCTCCCTCTCTCTCTCTCTGTCTCTCTTTCTCTCTCTCCCTCTCTCTCTCTCTGTCTCCCTCTCTCTCTGTCTCTGTCTCCCTCTCTCTCTGTCTCTCTCTCTGTGTCTCTTTCTCTCTCTCTCTCTCTGTCTCTGTGTGTCTCCCTCTCTCTCTGTCTCTCCCTCCCCCCCCTCTCTCTCCGAGCTGTCAGAGCCACTAATGTCTCTTTCTCTGACAGCGCCGCCCCTCTCCTTATTCACTCTCCCTCCCTGACTCGCATTCACATTCAGTAAACCTCCTCTTCATCAGCCCTACGATCAATAAAATCAGCCCGTCCTGACAAATTCATGTGTTGGTAAATGGTGTGCAGCCTTGGGGCTCAAACCCTCCGATGAGCAGATTATCGGCGGCGTTCTGCTTTTTCCTGAGGCTGCGAGGCTTCAGCCGGGACTCCTCTGTGACCAGGTCTCTCTGGAGTTTGTGACATTCAAAGTTCAGTAGCATAAATGCATCAGATAAATATTCAGTATTCTAGGAGCTGCTCATTATAACAAAGTACTGCTTCTGGCTCAGGACAGCAGATGATGATTAAATGGCCACTCATTGACCTGACATGGTGATTAATCATCAAACAAGAAGCATGTAAAAATCAAGCATTCATGACGTGTGTCTTACAACGATCCTTCCAGTCCTCAGCGGATCCTCTAAACTACCTGGGGCGCTTGACATTTATTCTTGGGATTTTAAGTTGTTGGTTGTGAAGGTTGTCATGTCCACGTTTGACTCTATCTGCATCATAATGTTATCTGTAATATTGATGTTGTGAAATCAATTCTTCATGCAGGCATCAAAAGGAAGCACCGCTGATTTTCTGAAGCCTACTAGATGTTTTCTTGGGATCAGACCGCATGACTTTTATGACTTTTTAGATTGTTGGTTTGTCAGCTCACGTGATCATGGTGTCTTAAAGGTCTTACAAATAATACATTTTCACCTTGACACATTTAATACGGTTATAAACCAAATGAAGTTCTCCTTTAACCTTCTGTAAATGGACCTTTACAGACACCGGAGGGCGTTGTTTGCATAATCCTCTTTAAAGTGATGTAAAATAAAAACCGTAACAGCTTGACCATTCATTCTTTTTGCCACAGTTTATGACACAGTTTCAATAATTTTGTCAGTCATTATGGTTTATTGACTTACATAACGTTTTAGCTCAGGTTGTACTGATATTAGGGACATGAAGTATTTTAAGATAATCTGGGAAATGACATCACAATAAGCAAAAATATCAATGTAGGCGCTGGGGAAATATTTCTATTGCAGATGAAAACACCTTTGCACTCTGAAAAATTAGCATATCTCAAAAACTAAAAAATGTACAGAGTTCAAATAACTTCTGAAGTGTAAAGAAATATTTTGTTCATGTTTCTATATTCAGAAAAGTTATGTAACAATATGTTTTATTGATATGATATTTAATATTATTTTGTATTGTTTTTATTTGTGACACAATTTCAATGCTTTTATCAATTATTATGGTTTACTGACATACCTTAACCTTCTAGCTGAGGTTGTACAGATTTTAAGGATATGAAGCATTTGAAGATACTCCAAGAAATGACCTCACAATAAGCAAAATACCAACGTAGGCCCTGGCAGACCGTTTCTGTTGCAGAGTTCAAAGGGTTAAAGCTCAACTTCCCTGTGGTATTCCACATTCAAGCTTTCTCACAGCAGAGAAACTGTCATTAAAAACAAACATTTTGCTCTCATATACTACTCATTTGATTTGCTAAAAACAGATCATGTTCAGTGGCAACATTTTCTGGAATGAAGTGTTACATTTTTGTACCGCACGCTGGTTGTAGTGACGTGGTCGGAGTGGACGGTGGAGGTTGAAAGTTCAGGACTTTGACATCCTGTTGGTTTAGGCAACAAAGGCACTTTGGTTAAGGTTCGGGAAAGATGGTGGTTTCAGTTAAATGTTGATGAAGTAACCTCGTCCTGTCTCGTGCTCCAAGTCACTGCTGACTTTTTCAATATTTAACCAAGACCACCATCTTTCTCTAACCTCAAACTCGGAACCCATCAGCTTACGACGATACATTTTTTAAAAGCTAATAAAAAGCTAATCTCAGGGCTCCGAGATTGATAAAAAGCTAAATCATCATCAAACGATAGCCAATGGGTTCTCAGACTGCATTTCGGCCAATGTGTTCTGCCTCTTTTTCTCTCCACATGGACTGTTTACCTGCATGCAATGCCCGCTCAAACGTGATTGGTCAATACTACTCGCACTACAAAGGGAAACCAGAACGCTTCCGATGCCAAAATCTTGTCCCTTGCCAGATTCTGCCTTCATATTCAGAAATATTCAGAACTGTTTATAGAGATTTCTCAAACCTTAACCGAGAGCTGTGAGAGTCCAAACAAAACATCTCCAAGTCTCATCAACAATCAGCGGGATGAAAATGTTTCATCATACAAACATCTGGGGGTTCATATTGATATCAAATTGAACTGATCAGAAAATGTTAATCCTGTTTAAGAAGGCACCGTCCAGGTTGTTAAAGTCCTTCGAGGCCAGTAAGAAATGTTGAAATGTTTTGTGTCTTGTTTTATGCTGCTGTAGGATTAACAAGTATATTAAAGACTGGTTCTGTAATTGGTCTGAAGGCCCAAACGCACTGAAAGCGTCTGACACGCATTTTGAAGTAAACCTATTGTTTTAAATGACCGAACGCGCACCAAAAGCTCCGACCTTGTTTCGATTTTGGAGCGTCGTATGAGGACCCAGTGACCAAAGCTGTTTTATCTGCAGCCACAGTGCCTACCGACCTTTTCCCAAAATACTGCTGCTTCTGTGGTGTTGGCATTTCATGTAACGTTACTCAGATAGAAATGTATAGAAATTTACTTTTAATTGTCTTGAGATGGTAAAAGTTCCCAAAAAGATGCTGAAACTAAACTGAAGTTAACTTACACAGAGCTGTGGAAGTCAAATCCCCACACATTTATTTGGAGTGGTGGTGTTTTATTGGTGTGGATGGTGCTGGTGATGTAGTCATGATGTCATGGTGATGTGGTGTGGCGTTGTGTGTTTGGCTGCCACGGCAGTTTACGTCTCCGACTGGGCTCTAATCCAGCACCACAAAACACTGCACCCTCTATTACTGCGGATATACACACACACACACATATGGACACACACACACATTTTGTATTTGCAGTGGAGTGGTGATGTTGACTTGTATGGCCAGAGATATAAATGTCACACAGTCTCTCCTTGTTTCACCTTCCATGTCTGCAGCAGCACAGCAGAGTATTAAAGGCAGGAAAATAAAGCAGCAGAGGACGAGAGACACACAATAATAGCCAGAGAGAGAGAGAGAGAGAGAGAGAGGCTGTGAAAGGGAAAACTGTTTACCACCTTCCTCCACAGGTCGACCAGGGTCCAGCCATGATTCTTGAGAGTAAAGTCTTTCCCTGCATATCTGGTATAAATCACCTCGAAGTGCTGAGTCAAAGGTGACCAGACTTTCTTTAGATTCGTGAAAATGTTTTTCCTCTCACCCAAAAGGTTTCAATTCTGTCTGAAGAGCCGTCTTAACGCACAGCTATAAATCCAGCTTAAGGGCCACACGTGAAATAAACGAGCGTCGTCCCTCTTTCACTCCCCTCCAAACATCAACTGACAGTCTGCAAACATGCTAGCAGCTCTGTGAGGTTGGTGCTTTGAGCTAAATGCTAACGACATCATGCTAACATGCTGATGTTTAGCAGGTATAACGTTCACCAAAGTCAGCAGGATTCATCCTCTGGAGATATCTGTACCGAGATCATCTCAACAACTATTATGGGATGGATTGTGATGAAATGTGCTTCATCGTTCATGTTCCCCTCAGGATGAACTGTAATAACTCTGCTGATCCTCTGACTCTTCATCTAGCGCCACCATCAGGTCAACATGTTAATGTGTCCAACACAAACACCTGCACATTTTATAACTGGCAAATGTAACTTTTCTTTTTAATTTGAGTCTTAAATCCATCATTTAAATGCAAGTTTAACTAATCAACTTAAAATGGCATTTTTAAATTAATCGATGTATCAGTTAGTAATAGTTATAGTAATAATTAAACAGTAAAAGTCTATAATCATTCGAACAGTACACTCCATATAATAAAGCCATTAGTTACAACTTTATAATTTAGGAACCGGTGCTGCAGTCGTCTTACTCAGAGTATCGTCTTACTCATGTCAATGAGTGACCACAGTTTTTGAGCGATAGGCCAACGCAGCAATCTGCACGACTGGGGGGGGACAAAGAGGAAGTAAAGAGAGAAGAGAGGGCAGGAAACTCAGTGTCAGATATCAGTCATCTAGCTCCTTATTTCCAGCTTCCTCTGATCAGCGGCCCTGATAAAGTACATGCATATGCAGACACACACACATCCAAAGGGAGGCCAAAAGTTTGTGCATTTGTAAATGTGTGTTTGTGTGTGAATGAGAGGTGATGGCATCAGTGGTGTTTCAACTGTATTAGTTCCCCAAGTTACAACCC
This sequence comes from Macquaria australasica, assembly GCA_005408345.1. NCBI lineage: Eukaryota > Metazoa > Chordata > Actinopteri > Centrarchiformes > Percichthyidae > Macquaria > Macquaria australasica. The sequence continues at coordinate 59,545 of SEMN01001149.1, forward strand.
ACGTCCCGTCGCCCCCAATGTTCCCTATAGGCTAAAATAACACAAAACACACACACAAAGTAAATCTAAATACATATACTGCAACATCAGAGCCTCATAATTTACTTTTGTGTCTGAGGCCGCTCTCTTTTCACCCCTGTTTTTATTAGATTTCACCTGTGCAGACAAAATAAGGGTTTACCCAACACATGAGCAAGCATAATACAAACCAACACACCGCTGACGAACAGAGTACGACTCTCTATGAACATATTTATTTCTCATACAGTAGCTAAGTGGAAGGAGCTATTTTGGACACGCCTGGAAATGGAAGTAAAACTCAACCATTCATTTACTCACTGACGATGTTAGTGTGACTCACAGTTGGAGGGTTCAAGTCCTGGGTGGGCGTGAAACTCTGCACTCAAGTTTTCGCCTTAAGTACCTTTCCCCTTAGCTGTGGGGACTTACTTAAGGGTGCTGCACAAAATCCCTGAAAAGGTTTCCTTAGTTAAGGAAAAAAGTTAAGGCTTTTACTGCATTGAAAGAGATTATGGAGACTTTGTTTGCTTGCACTCGCGTTGTGATGCCTGTTATCGTCTCACACCGTTGGCCTATAAATAGTAAAAAAAAAAAAATACAGAAGAAAAGAAGACAAGAAAACCAAATTGGTCAGAGGAGGAAAAGATTATACTTCTGGAGGAATACAATGAAAGTAAATTTGATCTGCAAATAAAATCAAACAGAAAACAACAAGTGTGGGAGGAAACAGCAACGAAAATTAACTGTGGACATAAAATACCTCGCCTGTTACTGACTGGAAACATAAAACCGAAGAGCAAAAGTAGATTGATCCGGTCGGACAAATCATGAACTGACTGCCGGTCAGATCTATAGTGTAAAATCAATCGCTCATCTCCCGGTCGCGGAACACTCTTCTGTGGATGCGTTCATTTTCTTCATTCATCGCCATAAACTCGACCATGTTGCGGTTAAGATGGAGTCAGAGGTACCTTAAGTTTTATTCCTTACTTTGGCTGTTAAGGTCTTTTGTTCAACAGTTTAACTAACTTTCGAGATTGATTCCTTCAGTATAAGACCAAGATACAGAGAAAAACCTTAAATACTTAAGTGAACATTTTAAGGAAACCTTAACTTGGACTGTAAGGAAAATCCTAACGTTAGATGTTTTGTGCAACCAGCCTCTGGTTCCCTTCCTGATAAAAAGTCGAAGGTACAAGACTGTGGACATAAATATGTAAGATGAGAAATGAACTGCAACTCCCAAGATGTATTTTGGTAAGAAACAGCAAATGAAATGAAAATTAATTTTACATTCTGCAGTTTAAAGGGGCACTCCAACCATGACGCTGAGGGGACTCGCAAGACAGATCCATTATTCACAAACGGCGACTGATTGGAAAAGGCACTCAGACACAACTGGCAGTGTGTCAGAGCACCATGTTCTTTTGTTCAAACCCTCCACAGACCAACAGCAGGAGTTGGCACAGACGATGACTTGCTCGTCCCAAACTGGGAGAAAAAGTGGAAAATGCCAAAAGAAGTAAATGGTTTGCATATTGATTGTCTCAATATTGCCTGGTGGTTATGGTTAAAAGGTTAGTTTGTCACTTTGGGCACATAATTGTACCATTGAAGGTACAGTCTACTCTATGACAACTAAGACTCCTGCAGAGCCAAGATAAAGACAACAAGCAATGAAGCATCTCATGTAGCCGCCTCAACAGTCTGGTACAATCAAGTTCAGGTCCTGGCTACTAACAGGAAGTTACTGTACAATGCAATGGCCCTATCTAAAATAAGGCTTCGGACACTGCTTAACAAAGGCTTGACAAGCTCACAGAAATACTTACACAACAGGGAAACAGGTGCTAAAAGTCAGCCCGCTACAATGCAGTAACATCCAAAAAGCAGAGCCACCATAAAAACAAGAGTGGGCAGATTTATCCTCCCAGATCAGCAGGATAAATCTAAGTGGGTAAAGTGAAAGAGCAGCCCCTGCCTTCAGGGCTAAGGGCCTTGAGGAGGCCGCTCCACTGGAGCACTTGGCAACAAGCAAGCTGTGATTTGCAACATGACATAATTTCCTGTCCTGTTAATTTTGATTGGTTTCACTAATCAAAGCAAACTTACATACTTGTGACCAACATGTGCACCGATGCATGAGCATGCAAAAACCCTGTAAGACTTGCAAAGTTATCCCTAATTTAGGAGTGAAAATCATTTGTGAAACGTGAAGCTGCCACAAATCGCCTCTGGAAGGTGGCACAAGCTTAAGAAAGACGTACATTAACTCTCATAAAGTAAGAGGGGGGTTTCTAATTGATTTGCACACAAACATGCAGACACATTTCAAGGCCATCCATCAATCAATCAATTTCTGGCTGCTTATCTGAGTCTGGGACGTCCTCGCAAACCATGTCCTCCAACTCCTCCGTGGGAATTTAGAGGTGTTCCCAGACCAGATGGGATATGTAATTGATAAATTTGTCTATGTTATATGTTTTTATGTTGCCTTATGATGCCTATAGGTGAGGGTCATAGGAGGATGCAAACCCCTATGACCTTTAAACTGCATTTTTCCAGGTAAAACCTCCTGGTAGGGTCAACATCAACTAATAATTATTATTCCATTTTTAACATCCTACATTTTGTCAATCGCTTGTAAAGCACTTTGAATTGCATTTGAATTGTTTGAAAGGTTCTATATAAATACAATTTGATCGATTGATTGATCAAAGCCAAACTGGTCCCAAGCAATGGGTCAGATTAAGAGAGATTCAAGGACCTTTATGGAGTGGAAACTTGAAACTTTGGCATCCAACAAGCAAGCCCACTTTACACAGTGATTGGCCAGGTGTGCGTAGGTGAGAAATTAGGCAGTTCTTCTCAAGCTCTCTTATTCTGTTCTTCAGTTACGTTTCGTCAGTTTTCGTGTACAAACGAATGCAACGCCATGAATGCCTTCAATGAGAGACTGTCTGAAAGTGTCGCCGCTCTCATGCGACTGTTTGGAACAGATTTAAACACTTTGGCTGTCGTACGAACTGGTTTGTTTCGAGCAAACCTTTAACGGTCAGGTGTGTTGCCAATCAGGCGGCAGGTGAAGGCCTTGCTGTGCTAATCCCAAACTGCTTTTAGTATTCCTTTTTATTATCAACAAGTACTCCCACTCTCTGACCTGTCCGCTGTGCAGCTATTAGAGAGAAACACACTCTAAACACTAACATATGACTGGAATCTGCATATTATAAAGAGAAAACAGCTAAATCAGCAAGCCTAGAGTGGAGGCAGCGAATACACACACACACTAACACACAAAAAGACACATGCACAGCTAATTCAGCAGCTTTGCCCCTTGTTCCTCTCATCAGTGTGAAGTAGAAGATGAGGTCAAAGGAGACACATCCACACAGGAAAGAGTGGGGAGAGGAAGAGGACGGCGTGTTTCGAACAACGGTGAGGAAGGCAGGCGGAGGCAGGGAACGGGCTGAACAACAGATGAGAAATTTCAAAAGGTGCGCGAGAGGGTGACGGAGGGGGAGGAGAGGAAGGAGGAAATGGGAGGAGGTCGGCATTAGTCATTCTGTCGCTATTAATTGGACTGCAATTACATGGCTTTTGGCCTTCTTAGCACTCCTTTAGATAGACCATCAGGCCCATCCATCAAACTGTTTGTCCACGCGTGCATGCGGGCTGCTGTGAGTGTAGAAGAGAGAAACCGTGTAAATGGTCTGAAAGACGGGAAAAAAGGAGCTGCAAGAAGAATAAAGGGAAACGGTACCGTCTGACGCCAAAAGCACAGTGTTGAAGCGAGAAGCAGATGTTCCCCTGTGACTTTACGGACTGTGTGAAGGAGTCGTCACGCTTTATTCTGTACCATGTGATCTCTTTTTTACTTCAGATTCTTCTTCATCACCCCCATCATCTGTCACCTCTCCGTGTCCCTCCTCTTTCTCTCTGCTCTCCGCTGGCCACAGCGACCGAACAGAGCCCAGCCGAGATGAGGACGTGTCAGCTCTGATCCCTCTCTGACACATCAGCCTGTGATCTTATCAGAGAGCGGGGCGGGGAATGGCGGCCATCTTCTTTAGCATTCAGCCTGTGATCCCCGGGTTCCCGGAGCCCGGGGAGCCTCGGCTTTGAGTGACTCGGATGGGAATGAGATGTCAGTGTGCGTGTGAGGGCAGCAACACCTGCCAGCATCAATCACAAGACTCCAGCCCTGAGACCAGCGGACACACACATAAAAACAACTGTGCTATCACATCAATGCCTTCGCTCACTGGAAACCGCTCTCTGGTCTCATCCAGCAGCACATTTATACACAAATGCAGTCAGATACTTGCAGAATATATAAACAAACACATATATGGATCTAATTAAAACTATTACATTTCTGTCCAGCACACACACACACACACAAATGCTGCCTTTGAGCTCTCAGAGTGCCATCGTTGGGTTTTGACAGCGAGTGTTCTCTATTTATGTTTTATTCACAGGTTGGTCACCTTGAAAGAGACAGCTGAAAACAAACAAACACTTTGGGGAGCCAGACCGGGGGGGGGGGTTTCAGGAACCGCAGGCTTTACACCGAGCTGAATGAGTTGTCAGACGGACTGAGCACCGGGAGCTTCTATCAGAATGCAGATAGGAGCTGATCGGATCAGCGCTTTGAACACTTCTGTCACACTAAGACCGGTGTTTGCTGTTGGTGTGAACGGGTCAGCACCAACTGGGAACAGCCGCCTGATCCCAGAAGCCCCACGTTCACTGTGTGTCAAATGGTGCGTAATTAAAAGATTAATTTGTTTAGGAATCTGTATCACAAAGGTACATATATCAATTAAGGCAGATGCATTATTACCTGATCTTCTGTCCCTGTCCTGTAGAGGGGGCTCTGTGTCAAAGGCCCCATTTCCACTTGTATTTCCAAGTGTCTCAGATTTGGTTAAAATCCAGACTTTCATTTACACTTAGCCAAATATCTGCATCTCCGTTAGCCAGATTACAAATGACTGACTGACTACAATCTGTTTTTGCTTTCTCGGCTACATGTAAATCAGTCGGTCCTCCTCCAGTCCAGAAGGAGGTGCTGATGCACCTGAAGCAATTTGGTAAAAACACCAGAAGACCTGACCAGCATGGTCGGATACAGCGCCGCCGCTCAGCCTTGCTTCCAGATTTTTCCCAGTGGCCACTCGCAGTATTGCAGCCAAAATTCCCCTGCGGCCCAAAAAGCATTTTCCTCATAGACCACCATTATAAAAGAGACATCTGTAAAGCTGCTGACAGGACGCCTCCACCTGCAGACAAGCTCCATTTTGACTCTTTCTATTATGCATTTTTGATCCATGGAGGTTTTATATTTGTAAAACTTTCCTCAAGCCGAGAAAAGCGATTTAAAAATCCATGACGTCATCACAATGTAAAGTCTATGGGCCAAGCGGGAACTCGCAGGCAGGGAAAACACTACTGGGCATATTCAGTGGGCCGCATAACCCGGAAGTAAACCCGGAAGTTAGGAACTTTTTGGGCGTATGCACCAGGCGAGCAATTCTCACTGGACTGAATAGGCGCCATCTATGGGTCCGGTATCCAGTTCTTTTTACACATCCATGATGCTGACACACTAAGCTAAGATGGAGAACATGGTAAACATTAAAAACATTGTTTTTTATTCACAAGACTTTTGAACCGAAGCTCTGCGATCCAAACATGAATGAAAAACAATATAAAAGTAGGAACAGATCATTTCCCTGTGAGACGCACACATGGATGCTCCACACGAGATGACCATCCGACTCTGCTGTCCTTCGTCATGAATGCAGAATAAACCTGCTGTTACCACCAGCTCCACCAGCTCCAGGAGATTAATTTAGACACGAGACCCCACCGGGAGGTCCCAAACACAGCAGCTGTTTCCTCTCCTCCCCTCCCTCCCTCTGATTTATCTTGCTCCCATTAGTTTTGTGCTGTGTTGTTATTATTCTCGTGTCTTGTGTAGCCATGGCCGGTGATATTAACGGTCAAACATGGACTGAACTCATGTTTCATATCCTACAGGGACTGCATGTGAAGTGGGCAACAGTCGGTGTCAAAACATTCAGTACGTCCGTAACATCAGTGTGTTAGTCTGGCTGGATTAGAACAGAATGAATTAGACTGAACAGAAGTGATTTGATCAACGAAACCAGCTCTTTCTACTCAAGCTGGTCTTTCATTCCCTCATCTACGTATATTCAGACACACGTGTGCTCTTGTACAATAACCGTCACACAGTGTGTGGGCATGAGATCGATGCTAAGTGATTTCTAAAGCCCACTTAACTCCAACTCTGCTGACCGGTGCAGGAACAGCAGAACAAAGCACTTAGATGATATATGAGTCAGTGGATGAAGGGAACGGCAGAAACAGGAAAGACAGAAAACAGTGTTGGGTACTGACTTAACATCACATGGGAGTGTGTCTACTGTATGTGACTGTGTGTGTGTGTGTGAGAGAGAGAAAGTGAGCGTGACAGTAAAATGATGATCATTCAGATCACGATTCACATCAGACTCTCAGACAACCTCCTCAATAGCTTTTTGAAAGACCTGAGTAAATCCACTTTAAAATGGTCAAGTTCACAAGACACACACTGAACAGGTGGAGTGTGTGTGTGTGTGTGTGTGTGTGTGTGTGTGTGTGTGTGTGTGTGTGTGTGTGTACATGTGAAAAGAGACTGTCCTCCCAAGAAAAATGACACCATCAGTCATTTAAGCAAAAAGCCAATACCAACATGTGTTTACGATCAGGTGACAAAATGGTGAATGCACTGCACTTAAATAACACCTTTCACACAACAATTGTGTCTCAGCTTCTAGTTGATTTGAATAAGAAAAATAAACCCTTGATACAAACAGACATTTTTTCCCCATAATTTTGCCAAAATAATTCCACTCGTGTTGTTCGATTTGGGTGCTACTGTACGTGAAAATTATTAGCCCATTAAGGCTTAAATTAGAAATCAAATTCTTTTTCTGCATTTTTATTAATTAATGGCAATAGGAGTACCTCCAAAGCTCACTGATTAACACGTTGTATCTTGTTTATTTAATCTGTACAAATCTACAAATGTACACATTTTTTAATATATATTTTTTATGGGAGTGGGGGTTATGCAGTCACTTCCTGGTGACCTCACAGTGACTACAAGACTCCAAGAAATCAAACAATTAATAAGCTGTAGTATCAATCATCTCATCTAATTCTCCAAGCACATTTCCCAAAATGTTGACACCTTCCTTTAACCACATCATCAAAGGACCCACAAACATTAACCAAAATCTAACCAAACTGTAACCACGGCGATGTCAGATCAGCAAACAGTTGGTGGACGTAAAGTTCCAAATCAATTGACAAAGACAAATTATTGAACTCAGCGTTAGAATTAAGTTTATTTCTTAAAAATACATTAGGCACACGGTACCATAACATGCAAGAGTTTGAGTCCTTTGTGGAAGCCATTTTGTGCCGGTGCTTAAACAGGAAGCACCCCCTTTTATGTGATGTATGAGCAGGTTCTCCGACTTGATTGGATGCTGGATGTGTGATGTAATAATCAAAGCAAATAATCTGTTTCTTTTGAATGTACAGTATTAATGTTAACATATTGAAGAATGAATTGAGGCCTTGTTGGTATAAACAAGTTAAAAAGATAATGTGAATTTGTCGTTAACCTTGTCAGCTCTCCACTGTAGAGTTCGGCTCTGATAGGCCAGTTTGAACTGGAAAGGCGGGCTCTCGTGCTTTATATGCGAGTGGAATGGGAGAGACTGGTTGGATTTGTTGTTTTGTTTTGAGCTGTGTAAAGAATACAAAGTTTTCTGCATGTTTTTCTTGGTTTCATGTTTTTTGACTGAAAATAAATGTCTGCCTATTTTTCCAGCACACCTCCCTGCCAGCGTTTCACCATGCTGCCCTGCACCTCACCTTACAACAGTTTGGTGCTGGAGGGAAATTACAAGCAACAAGTTTTGTTGTTTAAGAGGATGAACCCTGGTCAATTAGTGCAGGTTCGGCACATGGGTTGAAATAAAAGGGGATTACATGAGCATTTCTTAAATCCCAGTTGGAGTACGGGTATGAAAAGAAAGTAGTTTGCCTCTTTATGAGACTTGGCTGGTTGGTTAAGAGTCACTCAGAGACAGTGTTTGTTAAATGTTTTCTAACTGATTAGTTTCAGCTGGCCATTAGGCATTTAGAGAGGAGACATCTGGTAAACCATGAATAAGAATCAGGGAGAGCTAAACTGATCAGTTTGGACCCAAATGCTGTTATTTTTCATTCATCCGCCTTCTGTTTGTGAACAAGTGGCAGCAAACAAATCATGTCTTCTTCTGTGGTGTTGCTGTTGTTGTCTAGGCCCAATAAAAGTAATACAAACACATTTATTGCACTGAGACCTTGAGACACTTTTATTGTGCGCTGCAACAAAGAAAGTGTCTATAAAACATTACAATTGTAGGAAATGTTACCAGATGGATCCCAAGATGTACGTATTGGTCCAGACCTGTGTGTGTGTGAGAAGCATAAGTAAAACTAGAAAGCACTCAGAGATCTTGTAGTTCTTCCAAGGCTGCATGAGGCAGTTCTCGTCATAGATCTCTGCTGTCGCTCCAGTACAATGGAGGTGGATGAGTTCAGTGTCCTTGTTATTCTGCATAGTGCAGTTTGAAGTGAAACTACTTTCTACTGCAGAAATAGTCCTCATCTAAACTGTTGAGTGTGTTCTGTAGTTGAGGTGAATCAACCCTTTTAATAATAAAAAATGCTTAGAAATGTTTCATCTGTGTGTATTCAGACCTGCATCACTGCAGTCATAGACAGTGGGACTTTGTTTTTAGTAGAATTGTTCATGAGAAAATATCAAAAAACAAAAATATCTGTGAAGCAATGTTAAGAAACCCTCCAGAACTTCTTGTATTCATATACTTACTATATTTTTCAGCCCATGGCCGAACTTTCCTCCAAATGTTATTGTAATCTGTTGACCTGTTCTCAACACAACCTGCTGAGTTTGTAAGGTTTGTAAGTGGAGGAATGTGTGAATGCATCTAGTTTCCTGAGCTACTGTGTGAATCTGCTGCTCGCTGAACAGCCCGTCGTGTTCGAGTGGAGATGAGGAGCAGGTTTGTCTCTGCTGCTTAACCGGTTCCTGTGTGACTCCTCCACTCGCTCTCTACTCACAAGTTAAGACATTTGTTCATCCCTGACTGCCATTTTTTCTCACAGAGTCGGCCGACATGAAGGAATATGATTTTCAATCGGTAGTGTGTGTCCGTGTGTGTGTGTGTGTGTGTGTGTGTGTGTGTGTGTGTGTGTGTGTGTGTGTGTAGGGGTATCTCTTGGCTCCTCTGGCCTTAAACTGAGCCAAAGTTTGAGAGATTGTCTTCAGCGTTTCTGTGGGGAGGATTTCTATAAGCTGTGAAAGAACTCTGTAGGAATGTGATTCTTGGAACAAAGAGGAGAGGAGACGAGAAAAGAGGACAAGGAGAGGAAACAAGGTGAGGAGATGAAAGAAGGAAAGGAAACAAGGGAATTAAACAAGGAGAGGAGACAGACAAGGAGGAAACAAGGAGAAAAGAGGACACAGGGAAAGGAAACAAGAGGAGGTGAGAGGAGACAAAGACATGAAATGAAAGAAGGAAAGAAAACATGGAGTGAAAACAGAGAGAACAGGAGACAAAAAGAAGAAACGAGGAAAGGAAACAAGAGGAGGTGAGAGGAAAGAAGAGGAAAGGAGAGGAGACAAGGACAGGATATGAAATAAGGAAAGGAAACATGGAGAGAAAACAAGGAGGGGAGAGGAGACAAGAGGAGACAAGGAAAGAAAATAAGTAGAGGAAAGGAAACAAGAGGAGAGGAAACAAAAGGGAGGGAAGAGGATAGGAGAAAGGAAAGAGGAGAGCATCGTAGAAAGGAGCATAGAAGCCGAGAGTAGAGGAAACAAGGAGAGGTAAGGAAACGAGGAGACAACTAGTCCAATATTATCCAGGGACAGTGACTTTATGTCTCTCTCTTGCTCGCTCGGCCGCCCTCTCTCTCTGCTCGTTCCTGTTAGTTTGTTCTGCTAACAAACCCTCATTTGCTGCCTCGTCCCTCAGGACAGGAGCAGCCTCATGTTTGAATAATGACAGAATAAAGATGGATAATAACCTCCAACAGACCTCGCCGCCTGTGTGTTTATGCATCGGCTGCTCTGTGCACACCTTTCTGCTCGGTTACTTCCTCATGCAGGGACGAAACAAGAAGACTGCAGCCGCTTTGTCTGAAAATGTGTCTCGCACACGTGTGGCGTTCGGGCTTCTTGTCACATACAGATCCTCCAACAAATCCGTGGGGCAGAAACACAGTAGATAGAGAGTTCAAATGGATTCATCCAGCATATGACAGATACTGGAAATGGATTTCAGTGCCTGTCAAAACAAACAATGCTTTTCTGCTTGAAGCTCACAGGGAGGCAGACGGAGGGGGATTGGAGATGGATGGAGGATAGCGCTGAGCTCCCCGTGACTCTCTGCTTCCTCGGCATCAACTTCAACTCTACTCTTAATGCATACAGTTCACAAGCAGGCCGACACACACACGCACGCATGCATGGACTGAGAAATGTATGCAAACACACGCACCGATAAAAAAAAGCTCTTGTTTATTATCCGGCAGTTTCATGTCAGCTCTCACGTTACAGCACATCATCCCTGCTGCGTCCACTCGTCTGTGACACACAGCACAGACCGGAGCGATGTGACCTCTGCAGCTTGATATCGACTGCGCTGTTCATGCTGGAGATGCACCAGTCCACTGGTCTCTGCAGAATCTGAATGGACTGCAGATTGGCACAGCTGGGCTTCTTCACAATACTTACAGTCAAAGGAAACGTCAAGAAATGTACATTCTCTTAAAGCTCCACTGATCAAAAGTGTGTATGCATGTGTATGAAATGTGTTGTTCCAGCAGCTCTATGCAGCTTTTTAGCCTCTTTTTGCTCACAGCTGCAGGTGTGAAACAAAGCAAAGTGGCACAAAGAGAAATTCAAAACTATAACTCGCCACTTATCGGAGCCTGTTTCTTCTCGACTAATCCGCCACACTGCGGGATAACTGTTAGTGGAGGGTGTTTCTTGTATATTTAGACATTTAGCTCTTATAATTCATAAAGACCCATGAAAGACTGAATGAGAGATCGCATTGAATAACAGAAGCTGGTGGATCAGAGGCTGGTCCAGACATGGCGTCAGGACTTTGGCGCTCTATCGTAACTGATCAGAGCTAGCTTGTTCCCTGCTTGCTAGCGTGTTAGCCGTTAGCTCACCAGATACAGTAATTCCTCAAACAGCCCGGCTGCAAGAAGTTCTTATGTCACCAAGTTATGGAACCAAATATTTCACAAATATGCACAAAGAATTTCGCTGTGCCACTTTCTGGTGTAACCAGGCCTTAATACGCTCTGCTGCAGAGCCTCCCAACAGTCAACACATGCAGAATGTAGGATGTACAACGTCTGATTCAAAACATCCTTTTGTTGTCCTGGTTGTATGTGTTCTTTCCACAGAAGGAAACTTTGCCCTCGTCACATAATTCTCACAATTTATGTTTCCTTGACAACCAGGAAATGAAGCTCAGACAGCAATGATTGGGGTCTCTCACCGCCCCCCATCTGTACAGTTATAAACTGAACTTTGATGGCCACTGTTGCACCTCAAAGCACCAATAACACACACATTCAACCATTTCCTCATTCTCACCAAATGTGATATTCTAGACAAGTGGATTTTAGGCATAGTCGCCTGACCGGGAAACTGTTATTATGTGCACAGGTGCATCCTCAACTCCAGTCATGCAGTAGTCTGTAAGACAGTAGGTTTAACATAAGATGATAAACAATTACAACCTGAAATTAGAATGACAGTAAAAATGTCCAAAGCATCCACAGACTATGTGGTTCAGCTATGAATCCAGATGTTTGCTGCTGTTAAAGCTCTGACCACAGCAGGAGGAAAACACTGACCAGTTTCAGTTTATTGAAGAACTTGTAGCTGCAGTGAACGATGAGAGCAGAGCGGCCGTTTAGCATCTATTTCAGAGACATTTTGCAGGTGAACTACACCTCTAAACTGCTGTTGTTGGTTGAAAGTTAAGTATTTTGTTCAACGAGTATCAGTGCCCACACCGTCCTGCAACATAGTATAGAAAATGCTACGGAATATTATAGGAAACTAGTATGTTATATTCTCTTAACGCAGAGCGATTCAGCTGTAAAACATATCTAGTTTGCTTCACTTATTTAATGCAGGCCTAAAACATGCGCTGTGTGTGTAATGAAGGGAAAAGAATAATCAAAAATAGAATTAAAATAAATATTACATTATAAAATGTTTTCAGGACATCCAGAGATTAAAGTCTCATACTGATGATACCTGCATACTGTCACAATCATATAGGGATATTAATAATCAAGTTTCTTATGTTCCATATCATACTTCATGTTAAATATGATTAAAACAGGGACTAATGTGCATATAAAGGTATTAATTGGCACATTATGTTGATTACAGTTAAATTTAGAATAATAAAATATTATTCAATTGCTTTAAAATATTATTATGAAAATCCACCAGTGCATGTCTGGCCTAGGGCACCGAAAATGTCCAGACACGACCCCGGCACTCAGCGTAGGGGGACGTGGTCCAAGTGGATCCTGCACACAGTGTGTACACATGACTGATTATGGATGCATGATCTTTGACTCATGACACAGAGGAAGACCACGAGCCAAAGATCCATCCACATCACTGTGGCCACTCTACAGGTGCTGAAATACGTGCAAATCAATGGGCTCACTCACTAATTAGATAGATGCCAGACAGAGCTCTGCACTGACATTAACTGGTGTTAGACAGTCTGTGTATTGGCAGATTATTTTGAAACTTTTGTTTAAATGTGTTGAATATTTAGCCTTTAAATGTAGATAAATAACTTACATATACTTTTCCACAGTAGCCTACCACACCAGTTTATATGTATCTTTAATGCACTGGTTCCTCAGCGTAACAAGACATCGTCACTGAGTTAAATGGTGGATTGACTCCTGTGGAGACGGGACTGACTGCTCTCTGAAAGCTTCACAGCCAGTGCTCCAGTTGTCTGATGTCATTTTACTCCTTGTCAAACTTTCAACGTGAGTCATACAGGCCCGCCATGCGTTCTCCCTTCACCCTAAAAAATCAATAAAAAGGGTTATAGAAGATGGGCAAAAACAAAGTAATGATCATCGAATCTCTGTGGCCAGCATGCCGTTAGCTGAAGGCTTTAGCTGGTGGTGTTTGTTGCTTGCTAGCTGGTTGAGCTAATGCTGCAACATGCTAGTTAGCTTAATGTTAGCAAGTGATGTCATAGACAGGTGTGTGCTTTATTGGTTGCAAAGGTGCAGCAGCTGAGGAAGATTGTTTGGTTGGATCAAGCAGCACGCTGCAGCCGACGTCCACATAGACACAAATATAAACACATGTATTTTTGCTTTTAGATACATGAGTTATCAGGTATCTTTATTAATAGAACACTGATATACACACGTACATTATCATTACGTAATTTATTGTGATAGTATTGTATTATACTGCTGTTACTGCAGCCTGTGTGTGTCTAACCCGTGTTAATGTGTGTGAGCATGCGTGAGTATTTTAAGATTATTATTTCAATTATTTGTGTGTTGTGTGGTTGAGAATACAGCTCATTAATAATTCTAGTCCTGTGCAGGAAGCGTGTGTTTATCTACCCTTTAGACTGCTACTGACGCACACACACACACACACACACACACTTTATTGGAATGATAATGCCACAGATAATTAAGAGTGATACTGAATTACAAAACGGATGAGATAGTCCAGGTTTGAGTCTAATTAAAGGTTCCTTGGCCCTCTTTAATATGAATGCAGTGCACTCAGAAAAATACGTTCATATATGTTGGCTTTTTCCGCCCTGTACACACACACACACACACACACACACACACACACAGAAATAAACCAGAGTACATAATGCACTCCTGGCAGAAAGCAGGCGTTGCACAGTGTTCCTGACCCACAGCCAGAAACATTTATCAAACAGGCGTACAAAGGAAACAGCAGTGGATGCTCCTGAAAATTAACAGGGCGGTATCAGTGCAGTCAATTTAAATTTACAGTCTAATGCATTAAATGACATCCCATTCACATATTATCACAATTTAAACTAAGTTGCCTCTTTGAAGCTGGTTTGGTTTCATGGAATATGTTTAGTTTGTTTGCCTCAAACACTTTTATCGGGGTTAGGAAACATCGCCAACACAACAAAATATTGTTTCCTTATTGTCATGACTCAGCACTATTTTCTAAGTAATCAATATGTCATCTGACTAAACTTCTCTTGTTTTCTTGCAGAATGTTTTCATTCATTCAAATTTTATTTAGACATGGTGGTCCAGTGACAACAGTTTTGTATATTTTGTGTGTAGTTTTTGTTTTGACCTCATGCACATTTTTTCGTTCACACAGCCCTCTATACATTTCTCAAAGTTGGGAACACACGTCCACATTTATGAGGTCATGTGACCTGACAACACCACAGATATCAGATTAAAAAGGGGCAGTGTTTGTATTAAACTAAACGAAATATGTGTTAGTTCGAATTTGTTCCAACTTGACTTTTTGAAAATGTGCCCAGTAGTCCTCACAGGCTGCAGTGATATTAAGACAAACATTCTCAAAGCACTTTATTGATTAAAACATTAGATATGTCTGACTCGCGCATAAAATATGTTACAGTGTGGTGCATTTGCCACCTTTAACTACTATCAGATTTTTTAAAAATGCATGTTTTTTTACTCACGGAATTTTCCCAAGACACTCGAGAGGTTTGGAAAAAATCATACGAGGGCGACACAAAGCAGAAGTAAAGTTTGAGACCCCTGCAGCCATGCTGAAGCCTTTAACACTGACTGTCTGCTGCAAGCAGCCACAGACAGCTTCCTGCAGTGTGTCTGTGCTCACACACACACACACACAGTGACACTGTGGTAGAGGACCAGTCACTGTGAGCAATCAAAGCAGTGTAGAGACAGAGATGCCACATACCTGCCACCATCCATCAATATCACAGCCTCACACTCGTCCATTCACATTCCCGTCAGGAGGAGAGAGGAGAGGGGAGGGGAGGGGAGGAGAGGAGACGAGAGAAGAGGGGAGGGGAGAGGAGGGGAGAGGAGGAGAGGAGAGGAGACAAGACGAGAGGGAAGGACAGAGAGTGAATGACGAAATGAAGGTGATCAATTGTTTCTAAATAAAGAGCACAGATCAGTTTAGTTTGACTCTTCGGCTCCTTCAGCATAACGACTCAACTTCTTGCTACACATGAACGTTTCACCCTGCTGCTCTCTGGATCTTTAAAGGTAAAGAAAACTTAAAAAGAAAAAAGAAAAAGATTTTTATTTCAAGCTACAATCATTTGCGTGTGTTTGTGTTAGTGGACATGTATTACTCATGTTGTGGGGACATAAATCTGTTTACAGTCCCCACAATGCGAGTCCCCGTAACATAAATCATTCAATTTTAGGGTGAAGATTTGGTTTAAGGTTAGAGTAAGGTCCTCTGAAGTGATGGAAACATGACTGTGTGTGTATGTGTGTCTCTCTCTCTCTCTTGACCTCAGGGATGGAAAACTCGCCCTCTTAAAATGCCAGCCCCGCAGGTCTGTGCTCTCCTCAGCTGCAAAACTGATTTCCATGCAGCTCCCACTGGGACTGAACTGGCACTTTACCCCCCCAACACACAGCATCACAGACAGGTGGACAGGCAGGTATCAAATCAACACAGTGCATTTATAAGATCACTAAATAGTTTTCTTCTGTGTCTTTAGAAGAGAGTTTCTCAATTTGAAGCTCCGATATATTTATGTTTTGCAAGTTTAACAAACCACAGAGAGAAATCTGATGAAAACAGTGGAGATGCAGTTTTATCTCAGCGTCTGTGGTTCACGCTCAGCCGTCCACAGGAAGTTTGGAGGCCGAGTGTTTGGGTTTAGCTGCAGTGTAGCTTTCATGTCTCATAAAGCTCCTCTGAAAAACACAAACTGCTCTGTATCAGACGCTCCTGGCACTTCACCGACTCCGACTCTCATCTTTAAGTTGAACTTTCATGCATGACCTGGTGGTATTTTGGAAAAAAGCAGCGAGTCATATCGACTGAATGTGGAGTGAACTTCCTCCACCTCTAATTTTATTATTGGATCACAGAGGGATGATAAGAGTGGACTCACACAGTCCAACAGCACCACCCTGTGGTCACCTGCAGAACTGCACCGTCATGTTCAGGTGTTCACACCAATCTCTGTGTTAAAAATAATCAAGTTAAACTTTCTTTCGTTGTCTTGATATAAAGTGAATCTGAGAGACTCAACCCCCTTCTTGCAATCTCATTTTGTAATTTACCTTCAGGTGTATCTATATTACTTCAGATATTAAAAACCTAGTTACTCTGAATTACAATCCAGTAATTAATTCTGCTGTGGTGTCTATAATTAGATATTTATTTATTTGTTCCAGTCCATTCCATTCAAACCTTCAACATCATTTTTTGGTACAAAGAAAATGTTTGAAAATGTATATAGAATAATAAAAAAACAAGAACAAGGTTGAATTTATTAAAATTATGAAATTTATTTGCCAAATGATTTGCAGTCTGCACGTTTTGGCTTTCAGATTCTTCAGGAGTTTCTTGGGTAAGAATTGAACAGAATACAACAATATATGTGTACTTTATATGCATATAAATACTGTATGTACTTAAACTCCAAACAACTTGTCAAATTAAAAAAAACACGCAAAAATCCATTTGTAATGAATGCAGCTGGGCTTAGGCTGCAGCTAATGATTACTTTTATTATCGATTAATCTACTGATTATTTTCTCAATTGATCGTTTTGTCTGTAAAATGTCATTAAATAGTGAAAATGCCTGTTAAGATGATGTTCGGTTCACTGTGATGCACGACAAAGACAAGCATCAAACCAGCACATTTCAATTATCAAAATAGTTTTTCTGTCAATGGACTAATTTATTAATTGACTAATCGTTGCAGCTCTATTTTGGTTCAAAACCACTCCTGACATGGATTTAAAAAATGGGCTGAACGGTGAATCATTGAAGATTATTGATCTATACGACAGCCTCTCCACATGTGAGGAATTAAATTAATTAAAACAAACGCATAAAATTCACAATACCTCATTTTTTAAATGAGGTACAAATAAGGAATTTTATAGCTAAAACACAGCATAACTGTTTAATTTAACTCTCTCCTCTCCTCCAATTAATCTGCAATTATTTTGATAATCAATGGCCTGGTTGATACCTGACACACGCTTGTCCCGCCTCCTCCAGTGTGAGGATTTACTTTTTCTTGTCAGGAAAGGCCATCGAGGCAGCGGGGAAAGGACCCAAAATGCAGACAGGCTGAAGCGGTTCCAAGATTTATTAACTCAAAAATTCTCTCATGAAAAAGCCACATGAACAGACAGAATCACTGGGAACAGGACATGAACAGACAGAATCACTGGGAACAGGACATGAACAGGACAGAATCACTGGGAACAGGACATGAACAGGACGGGAACAGGACATGAACAGGACAGAATCACTGGGAACAGGACATGAACAGGACGGGAACAGGACAGAATCACTGGGAACAGGACATGAACAGGACAGAATCACTGGGAACAGGACATGAACAGGACAGAATCACTGGGAACAGGACATGAACAGGACGGGAACAGGACATGAACAGGACAGAATCACTGGGAACAGGACATGAACAGGACATGAACAGGACATCAGCAACATCAGTGACGCGACAAGAACAAAGGGAGAGGACCGGTATATGTAGAGGAAAGAGTAAACGAGGGAAACAGAAACAGGTGAGCACAAGACACAGGTGAACACAATCCAACTGGAGGGAAACAGAACAATGACGGGAAGTAAATACGACACAAAGAAACAAGAACAGGGATTTCAAAATAAAACAGGAAACAAGTCAAAACACAAGAGTCCTTTGTGGACCGTGACATTTCTATGGCAGTAAACTGAATATCTTTCTGTTCGGTTGCCTCACAGTGACAATGCTAACATGCTGATGTTTAGCAGGTATAATATTTACCATGTTCACCATATAGGTTTAGCATGTTAGCATGCTAACATGAGGCTGATGGGAACATCTGTAGTTCTGCAGGTGTTTGTGTTGGACACATTAACATGTTGACCTGATGGTGGCGCTAGATGAAGAGTCAGAGGATCAGCAGAGTTATTACAGTTCATCCTGAGGGGAACATGGACCAAAGTGCTGCTAGCATGGCTAAAAATATTGATTAGTGCAGCTAATAGATACACATAAACATCTCAGGTTATTAAACACCACATCTGATCACAGATAATCAGAGACAGCAGCTTTTATTTCTTAGATATTTGAGGCACCAACAGGAAACATTCACCAACAACGCATGCAAGCTAATATATCCAGTCAAAGTGCACACACTGTTCGAACAGAAACACGACTGGAGACATTTCAAGGCTCATGTGTTCAGAAAGAAGATGAAACATGAAACACATCACTTCAAGCTTCGGGCACCAGAATAACACAATGATAATCTAAAGAAACCACAACAACGCCGAGCAGTAAAGCAATGACGGGACCACACAGCCTCCTCATACATACCATCATCATTAAAATATAATTTCACCGTCTGGCTCTCCCGCTGTAAACACGGCTTTCTTGAAAAGTATCAAAGCTAGTGTCAAATGTAAAAATCACGTTCTTCCAGACGAGGCCTTGTACCTCATGGCAGTACACGACAGTCTGTCACGATCGCATGGCGTGTACAGGGACAGCAGTGAGCGCTGACGGCCAAAAGAAAACACTTTAATGAGCACACACGCCTGTCATCAACTTTTAAGGTGAGACTCTTATTCATGCAGCAGCTGCAGTGTGTTTAGACAGATAAATGTTGACTCAACAGTCGCCTGGTGAAGCTTTACTTTAGCCTTTAAAGAATAAATAGCACAGTGTTTATTTTGCAGTAAATTCTCCAGGGGCATTACTCTTAACGAGGCTGATATGCTTTATATATGCAGGAATACTTTCTGATACAAGTAAGTTTTTAGCCAAAAAAGAAAAAAAATCTGAAAATGTTAAAATTAAGGACGTATATGCATATTAAAGAGTAACTTAACACCCTCTGAAAATCTTGCTTTTGCTGACCTCCAGAGGTTTAACTTCTCACCCTACTGCAGTGATGTACAGGTGTACTCCAGGACACTGTGACATCACTGTTGGGTGTGGTTACAGGTGCAACATGTTCCTACCAATAGGAACGCTGAAGTGACGCAAGATGGCCGGCAGTTGGTATAGAAACGCGACATACAACAACAACAACAGTGGGAAACAGCTAGCCTGGCTCCGTCCAGACATAATAAAACCCACAGACCAGGACCTCTAAAGCTCCCTTGGTTTGTTTCATCCGTACAAAAACCAAAGTGTAAAAACAACAATTCACGTTTTACAGGGGTTTTGTGTCGGACCGCCAGAAAGGGAATAATCATATTTCCCAAAATGCAGACCTATTCCTTTAACATTGCTAACTTTGCAAGATGGACTATTTGATTAGACTTTATTGTGACTTCTGCAGTTAATTTATGATTTTTTTGTCAACATGAAGGTCTAAAAACCTGACTGTAGAAGTTATGTGAATTATTTTCTTTATTTTTGGACTGTTTCCTTCCCCTACACTCTTTACATTCACACTGTAAACACATACAAACATCTGTGTATGTGTCAGTATTTCCCTCCGTGTGTTTCTGGCTGTTAAAGCAGGAAATGGTTTGTTGTAAAGGCCACATGAACGTCACGAGCATCAGGACGGCTACAGCATCACATCATATGTGACAATACTACACTGTATGTACGCAGTGAGACTTCACTGAAACAGATGGAAGCGGCAGGACTGGCAGCGACTCAGAGGAGTGTGTTTGGTTAATGTTTGGCTTCTCGGGGGTAAAACTCAGCTAAGGTGCTCTGAGGGATCCTCTTCAGCATCTCTTTGGGGAAGATCCTCATGAGCTGCCATCCGACGTCCAGAGTCTCAAACACACTCCTGTTCTCGTAGGCACCTGGACACACAGACATGTAGAATAAATAATGAATCCACTTTATGTTGGTCCAGTTTTAATGTGTTTTCTGCAGCGTTCAGCCAGTTTTACACTTTGTTAATACCACATAGAGAGCAAAGTACCAAAGTATGATTTAAAAACTAGCAGGGACGACACAGCCCAGATTATTATTATATCACATCTTTTTCAGTACTTTCCAGCAGTACATAACAATAATTTCTAATGATATAATTAATTATATAAATACGACCTGGACCTGGATAAATGTCAGAAAATGGATGGATGAATTAACCAATTAAAAATGATTTATTCATTTCATTTCATTTCAATGCTAAAATCAACTCTTCTGAGCTACGGTGACATGTAGCAACATCTTTTAAATGTTTCCTCAAAACGTATCTTCATAAGCTTTTTATTCATGCTAGCACGCTGTTTTGGTTTATTATTATTGTTTATATCTGATATTACTGTTGGGGATTTATTTTCTACGACTTTGAATTGTCTGATTTTATTTGCCTCATTGCCTCCTGAAATGTTTCCATCCTGGTTCAGCATGTAAAGAACTTTGTACCTTTGTATAAGTTCTGTATAAATAAAGTTTATTATTATTATTATTATTATTTTCTGGAGGAAACTGAATTCAATGCTTTTAAAGACTTACTACAGTAAGTTAAAGGACCACTGGCCATGTTGTTCTGGGTCTGACGTGTCTGTGGGCTTGATAAATGACTTCAAAATAAAAATTGTTGCATATTAATTTTCTGCCAGTCGTCTAATCGATTGATTGACTGATCGACTGATTGTTTCAGTTTTATTAACAACCCCACTGCACCTTGGGAGATGAAGTTTTTCTCAAACTTGGTGAGGAACTCCAGGTAGAGCAGGTCATCAGCGGTCAGAGCCTCCTCCCCCACCACGGCCTTCATGGCCTGGACATCCTTCCCTATGGCGTAACACGCATACTACACACACACACACACACACACACACACACACACACACACACACACTTTCAGAGTGGGATGGCAGAGGTAAGTATGTGCAGTATGAAGCAGGAAGTGTGTGTGTGAACTTACGAGCTGGTTGGAAACATCAGAGTGGTCTCTGCGGGTCATTCCCTCCCCGATGGCAGATTTCATGAGACGAGAGAGAGACGGCAGCACGTTGATGGGAGGATAAATCTAAACCAGGTGAGAGAAACAAGACAAGATATCAATGAGATGGAAGGAGTCAAAACTGCAAAATACTACAAAAATTAACTGGATGGGAATTTCATTTCCACAAGAAGCCTCTGACAGTCAAGACTGCTGGTTGTTTGATGTGTTTTGTCCTTGTTCAGTAGTGCGAGAATGCAGAGTAGCAGCATGTCATGTAGGCAAATAAATTAAAACAATCTCGACGGTTATTTCCATTTTATTCTGGTGACATGACATTTGTAAGACAAAATTCAGCCATCTGTTGAGGAATTAATGTATCCAGTAGAAGAGGTGTCACAATCGTTCACACTACAACACCTTTTGCTAATATGTGGTTTAAAAACAAAACTCTCAGACAGGAAACCCAACGTGACTGATGTGAGCTCAAAGAGAATCTGGCTATCACACCGGTAAACCACCAGAGGGCGCACACATGCAGCCAGCAGCAAAGCAAAACAGTGCAACTACAAGTCCCAAGTCAAGACCAGCAATTCTCAAGTCAGGTTTTAAATCAAGATCAACATGTCTCAAGACAAGTCCCAAGTCAAGTCCCAAGTCAATACCAACAAGTCTTAAGTCAGGTCCCAAGTCAATACCAACAATTCTCAAGTCAAGTCCCAAGTCAAGACCAACAAGTCTCAAGTCAGGTCCCAAGACAAGTCTCAAGTCAACATCAACAAGTCTTGAGTCAGGTCCCGAGTCAAGACCAACAAGTCTCAAGTCAGGTCCCAAGTCAAGACCAACAAGTCTCAAGACAAGTACCATGTCACGGTCATGTGTTCCTCTGTAAAGGTCAGGGTCTTTTCAGGCCCGACCTGTACACTGTATCTAAACATACCTGTGACACTGCTCTTCATTACCTGTCTGTTGTGAAGTTGTCTGTCCACATAGATTTGTCCCTCAGTGATGTAACCCGTCAGGTCAGGAATAGGATGAGTGATGTCTGAGAGACACAAGAGCACACTGTTAGAACAACACTGCAGTCATTAGCATCAGGAGCTCCTGGCTGAAAGTGGGAGTACCGTCATTGGGCATGGTGAGGATGGGGATCTGGGTGATGGAGCCGTTACGTCCTTCTACTCTGCCAGCTCTCTCATAGATGGTGGCCAAATCCGTGTACATGTAACCAGGGAAACCTCGCCGGCCCGGCACCTCCTCTCTGGCTGCAGACACCTGAGGCGGAGTTCGGATGAGATGCACACGGGTGAGTAAATTCACAATTTATTTCCAATTTCCTCCCGTCATTTCAGAGTAAATGCACTGAAATTGTGGCTGACCTCTCGGAGAGCCTCCGCATAGGAGCTCATATCAGTGAGGATGACGAGGACGTGCTTCTCACACTGATAGGCCAGATACTCTGCTGATGTCAGAGCTAAACGAGGCGTGATGATTCGCTCGATGCTGCAATAAAGGAGAGAGTTTAACCTCTTTCTGCATTAGCAACCGTGGGCCTATTTCCACCTGTTTTTATTTAACTTAATACCAAATATCTTCTGATGTAAACATCATAGCACCATGGTTAATGGCTTTATTTGAAGAAGACGCGTGTACTATTAAATAGTACAACTTAAATTACTGAATTTAATAATTCACTCCATGAAAATAAAGGCAGTGAATACATAATTTCCTTTAAAAAAAGAAAAAGGAACTTGCAGTTTTGGTTTCTTACAGTGAACCTCCAAACATCCGACTTATAAAACTCACTCACTCAAAAACTTTACATTTTCTGGTTCCCACACTTCTTGTCCACAGGTTTACCAGATCTGAAGCTGATATGTTAAAGCACTCAGGTTATACCAAGGTAATTAGTAAGAAGTGTAACTAGGTGTCTTTCGTGTGTCAAATCTATCTGAAACAAAAATGGCTAAAATGTGCTTTTCAATACTTCAAGAAATAATCATTTTTTTCAACAGATGATCTCTCAGAGCTAATGGTACATAATTACTAAAAACAACAACCACAAAATCAGTCTTTGAGTTAAGTCTTTAAGTAAAAAGAAGGTGCTGAGTGAAAGGTCATACGTGGGGTCGTTGGCCAGGTTGAGGAACAAGCAGACGTTGTCCATGGAACCGTTCTCCTCAAAGTCAGACTTAAAGAACCTGGCTGTCTCCATGTTCACCTGGTGGCAGAGAAGAGAACCTGCAAGTCACTTTAGTGCATATGTGACATGTAATAGTTGGTAAAGCCATGGTCTTCATCATGGACTGGAGGAACAGTCGGACAGTGAGGCGTGTTCAAGCTAAACCAGGGTGTTAACTTGCTCTTTAATCTCACTCTCGGCCTCCAAAGTGTCTAAAAGAATCTAAAGTTCTCACCCCCATGGCTGCAAATACGATGGCGAAGTTGTCCTCGCTGTAGTCCACCACATCCTTGGACTTCTTCACCAAACCGGCCTGCCGACAGATCTGAGCTGCGATCTGACGAGCCGAGGGAAGAGAGTAGAAACAGAGACACAGAGGACATCATGCAAATCTATACAACATCTGAACAAAGTCATTTATTCATCTTTAAAAAAAACTCTACTTAACTTTAACATAATTAAATCTGGCAAATTAATTGGAAGTGATACAATTAATTCATCAAATTAAATTAAGTTCCCCCCCGGGAGGATTTGGCACACAGAACATGTATTGGCCAGGCGTCCTTCCATTTTGAAACAGCATTGTACCTGTGTGTATTAATGTGTGTGTGTGTGTGTGTGTGTGTGTGTGTGTGTGTGTGTGTGTGTGTGTGTGTGTGTGTGTGTGTGTGTGTGTGTGTGTGTATACACCTCATTGTGTGGTAGCCCTGCAGCAGAGAAGATGGGTATTTTCTGCCCCCTGGCGATGCTGTTCATGCCATCGATGGCAGATATGCCGGTCTGGATCATCTCCTCAGGGTAGATACGACACTGAGGGTTTATGGGCTGGCCTGTGACATGAAAACAATTATCAGAATCAAACAGATCGGTGATATATTCATGTAGAAGCCAACATGAAGTCTGTTAGTAAGGTGGTCAATTGATGTTTTTGCAAATCCCTACACTAACTGTGTGTTTGGCACGTTGTACGCTTTCATGAGCCTGAAGAAGAGAATAAATAATGAATAAAAGATTTAGAGCTGCAATGATTAGCCAATTAATCAATTAGTTGATTCTATTATCGAGTCTATTTTTCTAAAAATTTCAAACATTTGCTGGTTCCAGCTTCTTAAATGTGAGGATTTGCTGCTTTTCTTTGTCCTCTCTGAAAGTTAATGAAGAGTTTTTTTCCCTCTCTTTTTATTAAAGTACAAGTACCTCAAAATTGCACTTCACATGCACTACTTAAGTAAATGTACTTAGTTACTTTCCACCACTGGCTGCAGCCCTACTTCCATGTAGCAAATATCAGCCTCACCTTACTGCTTGCTGCTCATGCAAACCGATTATTTCCTGCTGCTTAACACAAGTTCATTAAAGTCAGAGTGTGTCCATGTCGGTTATTATCATTATAAATGAACACTAACAGCTTTAGAGCAGAAACAGTCAACGTACCCATGATGTCCAAGAAGTCTTCAGCCAGGACTGCCGGTCCTCTGTCGATAGGTTTACCAGATCCATTAAACACACGGCCTGCAAACACACACACACACACACACACACACACATATTTCTCCAGATAAACACACATTCACTTTGGATTGTCATCACAGTACAAAGAAAACTACCTTCCACTGGTAAACATGAATCTGTGTAAAGCTGCAGTGCTGAAGTCGCCTCCGTTTGCACACACATGAAGGTGACATATTTACTGTGTAGTGTGTCGTACCCAACATGTCCTCAGAGACGGGCGTCCGTAAGATGTCTCCTGTAAACTCACAGCTGGTCTTCTTGGCGTCGATACCTGAAGTCCCCTCAAACACCTGCAGAGGGCAGAGTGGGGCAGCAAAGATGAGGAGGAAGGACACAACACCTCATCTACGCCGTGCATTAAAATGAAATCCTCCTACTTTGTATACATGTGTTCTGTTTTGTAATTTACATGTGTACATTTCATCTGTTTAATGTTCATTTTGAGTGAGTGTCTGTACATATGAACCGCTGAGAAAAGTGAACGGGAAAGGGGACTAACAGGAAACATGGACCTATGAGGATGAGGAGCTTAAAGAAAGTATTATTTTCTCTATTCTGGTTTTATTTCCTTTATTCCCCCGTCAATAAAAACATTAAAATGGTCATAAAAACAAGACTGAGACTCTGCAGCCAAGCTAGCAACTCTGTGCTTAGACACAGTGGTGCTTTGAGCTAAATGCTAACATGCTGATGTTCACCATCTTAGTTTAGCCTGTTAGCATGCTAACATTAGCTAAGTAGCAGTAAACAGGGAGCAGCTGAGGCTGATGGGAACGTCTGTAGTTCTGCAGGTGTTTGTGTTGGACACATTAACACGTTGACCTGATGGTGGCGCTGGATGAGACGTCAGAGGATCAGCAGAGTTATTACAGTTCATCCTGAGGGGAACATGAACGATGAAGCACATTTCATCACAATCCATCCCATAATAGTTGTTGGACAGACAGACTGACTGAGGTTGCCATCTGCAGAGCCACGCTGCCAGCATGACATTTATCAGGTGGAGCGCACCTCTGCAGTGCTGAGGTTTGCTGAGGTTTAAATCCGGCCACAACAGATCCACACCGACCTTCTCTGTCAAATACTGTAGAACAGTAAATATTACAGGAAACCAGCAGGTTATATATTTTTATTCAGAGCTATCACTTATCAGCTGTCTAAACTCTCACCTTTATTATTTTTAATCTCGTTGTAGGATAACGGATAAGGAGAACAGGATAAGTGAAACCTTTGACTGTCATTATAATTTATCCTCTAGAGGCCGTGAATATTTGCAGCAAATTGTATGGCAATACATTTAATAGTTGTCAAGATATTTCACTCTGAAGCACAAATGTCAGCCTCATGGTGGCGCTAGATGAAAAGTCAAGAGGATCACCAAAGTCAGTAGGATTCATCCTCTGGGGAACATGAATGTCTGCACAACGTTTCATGTAAATCCATCCCATAGTGGTTGAGATTAGAGTACCTGCACCACAGCTTTGGAGCCGGTGACCTCCAGCACCTGCCCGCTCCTCTTGGTACCGTCAGGCAGGGTGAGATGGACGATCTCCGCATACCTCGGGAACTGTTGGAGCGAAGCAGGAAAACGAACAGGAAAGACTGAGATGCTGAGAGAGATGAGTTATTCTACATGTTGTCCTGTCAGGAATATGTCTCCTGGGAGATTATACAGAAAGCCAGCATGGTGAGCTGCTGCTGGGTTTACCAACCAACAGGGCTGCTGGTAAAATATTTTAATGGGATTTTTCTATTGGAGGTGAATGGGTGTTCCTTTCCCTCTATATGATCCATCTAGAGCTCCCTCTGTGCTGTTTAAAATAAGAATACAAACACGCCGTACTTAAAACAATGACATGTTGAGTAACCACACATAATCACTTAATTTGAATTCCTGGAAAAATAAACTGTCATACTTTCTCTCATGAGAATAGAGCGCCTTAAAAAAGGTGAGAAAATGATGGGAAACTTGAACCAAACTTAAATTCTGTAATTCTCAGCTCAGAAAAGGAAAATATGAATGCAGACGTGAATCATCTGCTATGTTTGGTCGCCCTTACCTTCACCTGATCCAAAATCACCAGCGGACCGTTGACTCCAGACACAGTTTTATAGGCTGAGGATGCAGAAAACAGGAAGTGTTGACGACAGTGCAAACGCAGCGTGTGCTGACAGAACCTGAACGGGTTCCTGCTGTGTCAGTGTGTCAGACCTGCAGGTACAGGTGGGCCTGGGTCACCCTACTGACCGATGGGTCAATCAATGAAATTAGAGCTCAATCGATTAGTTGATGAACAGAACATTAATCTGCAATTATTTTCGATAATCAATTAATTGTTTAAAGTAATTTTTCAAGCAGGTTTTGGACATTTGAAGACGTCACTTTGGACCTGGGAAACTGTGATGGACATTCATCATTATGTTCTTCAGATTTACACAATAAATCAATTTATAAAGAAAACAATCGGCCTCTCCGGACATGTAAATGATACTTGTGATGCAACTCATCACTATATTTCTGACTAAGCTCGTGGCAGGAAGAGGAGGGCGCTGCACAGTGCACATATTTTTATCCCGCTCAGGCCCACACACATTCATGCAACACAGCAGCCTGGGCTTCACCTCCATGCAGAGCTGCAACTATGGAGTCTTTTCTTCATCGGTTCATCATTTCAGCAATAAAATGGTGTGAAAAATGCCACCACAATACCCCAAAAGCCCAAGTTTACATATTAAGATGCTTTATTTTGTCTGGCCAACTGTTGTGGTTATAAAATATTCAGTTTAATATCACAACAGACTTAAGAAACAGCAGATATTCACACCTGAGAAGCTGCAACCAGTGACCATTTCATGCATAATTATTGCAGATTAATTTTCTGTCAATTGACTAATCGATTAATTGAATTTCAGCTGAAACCACTGAATCATTGTAATGAGGTCACTGTAAACTGCACACCATACTGACAGGTGAATGAATGATTGACAGCTCTCGTCATGTGACTTTAACATTGTTTAATTCTTTAACATGACGCATACCTCTCCACATCTGTAAAACAAACAGTGCTGCAGGACTCACTGAGGCGGGGCTGAGAGATATAATCCCGGCTCACGGCCATCACATGCTCCCGGGAGGCGCCGGTGGCGGCCGGAGCGGCGGCCGTCGGTTTGTTCCCGCTGACGGCCGAGGAGAGCTCACTCATGGCCCCGTTCACCATCCCTCTGAGCGCCTTCATCGCCATGTTTCCACCTGCAGCTGCCGAGTCGTGACAGCCTGCCGCGCATGCGCAGTGGGCACACCAGCTGCATCATGAGGGATGGTCAAACTATAACTTGTTTTATACAAAAAACTCAGAAGAGATTCAATCCACGGTCACTTAAAAATATGGTCAAATAAAACAGTTCATTTAGAAGATCCGTTAACTTAAAGGGACGTTTCGCAGGTTTATAGTTAGTAAATTTTCATGTTATCAAGTTGTATCTAGTGAAGCTGTGCAGTATAAAGGGTTAATGTAAAAACACAAGTCACATTTTCCTCTCTGCACTGACTCTAACATGCTGTAAAGTTTTTAACAGGAACATGATTCATTATTTTCCTGTTTGATAAAAGTGAAAACAAGTTAATGAAGCGAGTCAGAGAGCGGCATCAACCTGAACAGCCAACACAAATAACATATTAGTGTTCTTGACAATCTGAGACTGTGAGCTAATGACAAGGCTAACACGCTCAGCAGGTTTGATGGGAATGTCTGTAGTTCTGCAGGTATTTGGTCACAAACCAAAGTGTTGGACACATTAACATGCTGACCTGATGATGGCGCTACAGTCAAAACCACAAATATCAACCGACCGACCTTTGAATCTTGTCCTCTATCACTGACATCATGAAGACATCTCTTAATGTCCAGTATGAGCAGGAGGACAACAGCAAACAAAACCTGTTTCATGTTCATGTGGGGACTGATGGTTAAAAACTAAAAACTGAATCCTTTAAACATTGTTTTTTCCAACACGGTGATGAAATCAGGAGACGTTAGAGAGGATTTTCCATTTCATTTAATCTCGCTCTACAGGGCCATTGTTAAACCAGGTCACACACACCCGACCTGAAGTCCACATGGTAGAAAACACACACATACACACTCAAACACAAACTGTCCATTAAAACCAGTGGACAGGGACACCAGCAGCATGGTGACACGTTTAACTCCTGGCAGTGAAATCTCCAGTTTAGTCAGACCAACAAACAATGTGGGTGGGAAGCCGGTGAGGTATCATGTCCTTGTCGGTTATTTTCATTATCAATTAATATGCCAATTTTTTTTGGCATATTAATGTCATAGATAGGATCCAAGGTGACGTCTTCTTTTGTCCGACCAACAGTCAAAAACTCAGAGATTCAGTTTACGATGATATATGATAAAGAACAGCAGGAAATCCTCACATTCGAGAAGCTTGAGAAGTTTTTCACTCTGTGCTTGAAACATTTTTGAAACGATTATCTAAATATTTGCAGATCATTTTTCGACTAATCATTTCAGACCTAGCTGGGTTGCCTATAGAGCTGAAGTGATTAGTCAACTAATCCATTAGTCCATTGGCAGAACATGAATTGTCAACAATTACAGCAATCAATTAATAGCTAAAAGTCCATTTAACATCTTTTATATATATGACATTTGAAAACATCATTCTGGGCTCTGGGACATTGTGATCAGCATATTTTCTGCCATTTTACAGAACAGGCAACTAATCGATTAATCGATAATGAAAACAATCATTAGCTGAAGCACGGAGGGTGAAGGAGTAAACCTTTAAAATCTTTAAAATTTGGACATGAAATTTAAAAAAACAGCCCAATAAAACAAAATAAAACCTGCCAAAGTTCTTCTTCTTGGCTCAGCGGGATCAACATTCGACTGATTCAGGTCAGTATGACGACGAAGGCACGCGGAGATCTCAACTAACAGACTAACTGCTGGTTTCATGTCTTTTTACATTTGTTGCTCTCAATCAGCAGCAGCTCAACCAGGAAACACAGAGAAGGGAATTTGCTACCAAACAGGCCAAAACTTTGGGAGATACACACTTGATTTGACTGCTGGAGCCTCATCTTAACGTCAGCAGCTCTATAGTCAGAACAATTACCTGATTCAAAACCTCTTTCACTGTACCTGTGGCCATGCGAGTGTTGTTTTAGGACAGACAGTAATCAATAAACCCATGAAGAAGTCTGTTATGAGCTCAGCTGTCATCGCCTGGCAGCTGTTAATAATAATAAAATACTTCAGTGTCCTGTGTCCAGACTAGTAGTTGTCGTACGCGTTGACTCTGTGAGTCTCGTTGGTCCAGCGTGCAGAGTAGCTGGGGAGGGGAGGAGGAGGAGGAGGAGGAGCTCTCCTTCTGTCCTCCTGCCAGCGGGAGGGTGGACTCCGGCGGGAGGGGGGCGGATTCCAGCGGGAAGGTGGACTTCGATGGGAGGGCGGACTCCGGCGGGAGGACGGACTCCACTCCCGCTCTGCTGGAGGATATCTAGACCTGCTCTCCTCTGAACGGGGGGGTCTCCTCCACTGACTGTCAGGATGAGGGGGGGGGCATCGATATGGGTGGTGAGGGGCTCCCGTGGGTAGATAGAAAGGAGGCAGAGGTAACAAAGGTGGACTGGGAAGAAGGCCGTCGTATGGATGGAGGTGATGTGAGCGGTGGTTTATTCCTCTGGGAGGGAAAGATCTACTGGAGGAGAGAAAGACGGAGGAAATAAATGCTCTTTAAATCTTTAAATACAAGGTGTCCCCGTCAGGTGACCCTCAGAAACACTGGAAGCTGTTCAGAAACTGTCTGCACGCTGCAGGTGTTGGTACATTTGGAGATAGAAGTCACAGGAGGTTACCCTACCTGTGGTGCGAGGGCTTGTTAAGGCGTGGTTGTCTCTCCTTTCTGCTGTCAGAGTCTAACGGCCGGTGTGCAGCGCAACCTCTCATTGGCTCCTGCTCAGACTCCTCCATCCCCTCGTTACTGTTTAAAACAGATCACAGATCAATAAACCTCCTGGATAGTCAAACTACAGCAGACAGCTGTGTGAAATAATCAATGATATACGGGATAGGTTCTCAAAGTCTGACACTGTGCCCCCCCCCCCACAGAATTGAGACAGTTCCCATGATTCTTTGGGGGATGTAAACAAGAAATATCATGTTGCTATGGATTCAGTGTGGGCAACATTTTGAACCCTGCATTTTTTTGTGTTGCATATATCTGTTCACATTTAGGCACATTTGCACCATTAAATGTCTGCTGACGGAGCTGTCAGCAGCTCCTGTCTGTGGAGCATGGATGTTCAGACAGCTGTCACTGGATCACTGTGATACTGAAGAACAGTTAGAAACAGCAGGATTCTCAGGCAAGTTCAGCAGTTATAAGGAGAGTCTTTTTTCCTGTGATTTCTACACCACTGTCTGAGTTAGAGCATTGGGTTAATGATATCCTAAGTCACACTGAATGTAAACGTGTGTTTCATGTCTGTGTGTTCAGATTTGACTGAGTTATGATTCCCAGAAGGAGCGTGATTTTAGGTAACATCCTGTCCCTTTCACCTCTGATGTATGATAAAGTGAGACTCTCTTAAATAAGACATATTGCTGTGCCAAGTGCCAAACACACACAACCATAAAAAAAGGAAGTAATTTAAGTAAATATGTGCCTGTATCACCTCCTCTTAGGTCCACATTGTAGATCTTCCAGATAGTTCTGTCTTTCTATGTCATGGCCCCGCGAGGAGTTGAACACTGAGAACAGAACAACATTTAAGATGCTGAAGATTTACTTTGAAAAATGAGCCCGACACACATTAAAAATACGAGACTTATAACATCAGTACTCACACTCGACAGCCTCTTTAGGATCCATCCCATCAACATCTATCAGATACCTGCAGGTCAGACACAGCTGTTAAACTCTGTCCACACATACTGATCAAACTACCACTGCATGGTTTGAAGTGTACACACCTGCAGATCAGGTAGCCGGTGCGGTTCAGACCGTGGGTGCAGTGGACTCCGATCAGCCTGTCTGTAACGGACATGACGGTTAACATGTGACACGAGTATCTGATGTGAAAGCAGAGACTGTGGGTCGTTTAATTTATCAGTCACATACAGCGTTGTACCGTCACTTAAAGGTGTTCGTGTGTTGTTACGACATGAGAGCAGGTTCAGCAGAAGCAGGGGAGTTGGTGTTTCTCAAAATTAAGACAACATTTCCTACATTTCTCTCTTCCTGGTTCTTGGCCCTCCTCCTGTAAATAATCAATATTTGCAGCCCTAATCATTTTTTCAGTCCATTGGCCCGAACCAAGATTTTACAGTGCAGTGTTATTCAACACAGAGATATTAGGGTATTACAGAGTATTCAGGGTAAAGTAGCTGAAAAAGTGTCAAATCTGATAATATTGCTGCTTCTCTACAAAGTTATCGTACATAAAGACGCTGCCGGTGTGTGAGATTTGTGTTTTGATGAGCATCATATATACAGAGAGAGAGAACCACTATGGAAAACCCTTTGTATTGTTAATGCACTAACTTACTTTAATGTGGAACTGATACTTTGATAATGTTGTACTGGCATCTTTACCACAGAGAGCTCTGTCATCTACTGCCTTATCTTTGATTAATGTCAGACTCCACCGTCTTTTTAGGAGAAGATTAACTGAAAATTTAAAAATATATTTTTAAAAACTAAAAAGTAGAGAAGGTAGTTGTGCTTTTTCAGCCCTGAGTAGTGTCTGCAGTCTTCAGATAGAAACTCAGGGTAAAAAAGACTGCAGCAGCACTTCATCACCAGTTATTCCTCACCGTTATCTGTGTTGTCTCGTAGAAACCTGCGTACGGCACGTTTGAAGCTCAGGATCGTGTCGTCACTGGGAACCTCGTGA